>CADEAB010000426.1:0-17154 GCA_902825105.1 Syncerus caffer
AAACCTGGGGAAGGCTACCCACTCCAGTATTCTGGCCTGGAGAATCCATGGACTGTATAATCCATGGGGTTGCAAACAGTCAGAAATGACTGACTTTCACTTTCACTTTCAAACATCTTTTTACTGTTCCATTTGCTGTTCATTTGAAAAAAATGTTTAATTTCTATTCTTTAGTTTGGGGTGGTTTCTACTGACCTATCTTCAATCTTACAATCTTTTTTTCGCCCATTGTCTGATTTTCTGTTAAGCTCACTTAGTGATTTTAATTTCATATATATTTTTTAGCTCTTGAATTTCTATTTGATTCTTTTTATGGTTCTCATCACTCTACTGATATTCTCTATCTATCCAATCATTCTATCCATCATTTCCTTTAAGTTTTTGGGCATATTTATAACAGCTTTTTTTTTTTAATTTTATTTTATTTTTAAACCTGAAACACTGTATTAGTTTTGCCAAACATCAAAACGAATCCGCCACAGGTATACATGTGCTCCCCATCCTGAACCCTCCTCCCTCCTCCCTCCCCACACCATCCCTTTTTAAGAGTACTTCTCTGTTAATTTCAAAATGTGATCATCCTGGGGGCTTGCTTCCACTGGCTATTTTTCTCTTTTGATTATAGGTCATATTTTTTGCTTATTTGTATGTATAGTTTTTAAAAAACATATGCTGGACATTGTGCACAAGATATGATTTGTGGGTTATGATGTTTTCTTTAAAGAATGTTGAGGTTTTTTTCTGGCTGGCAGTTGATTTGTGGTGATCAGTTGGATCTTATAGAATGGTGGTTCTCAAGTAGGGGTAATTTTACTCTCCCTACCCGAAGAGATATTTGACAACGTATGGATATTTTTGGTTGTCACAACTTGGGCTGACAATGACATACAGTGTGTACAGGTCAGGAACATCCCACAATTGGTGAACATCCCACAATTCACTGGAAAAGCACCCCACAACAACTAATTATCTGATTCAATGATTCAATGCTGAGATTGAGAAACCCTACTGTATTATTGGAGAGGGTTTATTTCAGTACCCCATCATCTCCAGTCCTAGAGCTTGTACCTTATTCTAGAGTATACCTTATTTCTAGCATTTTGCCTTTCTGGGGTCTTAACCAAGTGCCTGAAGTACTAAATGGAGCTTCTTTATTCCACTGTGGCTGGGCCAGACCTGCAGTCTCCCAGCACTTTACAACCTGTGGTATCTTTCTTCAGGACTCGCCTCTCAGCAATTGGTTAGTCTTACTGAGTCTCACGCTCTCTAAGTATAGTCCAGTGCTTGGCCAGAGTCCTGAAGGGCACCTCCGTGTAGAACTCTGGGCATCTCCACCATCTCAAGGAACTTTACCTATAAACTCTAGCCTCCTAAGCAACCCTAAATTTCAGACTCTGTGTCCTGTTCCTAATAAGACTGTCACTTTCTGTCAGTCAGTCAGTTCAGTTGCTCAGTCATGTCCAACTCTTTGTAACCCCATGGACTGCATCATGCCAGGCTTCCCTGTCCATCACCAACTCCCGGAGCTTGCTCAGTGCTCATGACCATCGAGTTGGTGATGGCTTCCAGCCATCTCATCCTCTGCCATCCCCTTCTCCTCCTGCCTTCAGTCTTTCCCAGCATCAGGGTCTTTTCCAATGAGTCAGTTCTTCACATCATGTGGCCAAAGTATTGGAGCTTCAGCTTCAGCATCAGTCCTCCCAATGAATATTCAGGACTGATTTCCTTTAGGACTGACTGGTTTAATCTTCCTGTAATCCAAGGGACTCTGAAGAGTCTTCTCCAACACCACAGTTCAAAAGCATCAATTTTTTGGTGCTCAGCTTTTTTAATGGCCCAACTCTTACATCCATACATGACTACTGGAAAAACCATAGCTTTGACTAGACAGAACTTTGTCAGCAAAGTAATGTCTCTGCTTTTTAATACTTTACCTAGCTTTGTCATAGCTTTTCTTCCAAGGAGCAAGTGTCTTTTAATTTCATGGCTGCAGTCACCATCTGTAGCGATTTTGGAGCCCAAGAAAATAAAGTCTCTCACTGTTTCCATTGTTTCCCCATCTATTTGCCATGAAGTGATGGGACGGGAATCCATGATCTTAGTTTTTTGAACATTGAGTTTTAGGCCAGCTTTTCCACTCTCTTCTTTCACTGTCATCAAGAGGTTCTTTAGTTCCTCTTTACTCTTTGCCATAAGAGTGCTGTCATCTGCATATCTGAGGTTATTGATATTTCTCCCGGCAATCTTGATTCCAGCTTGTGCTTCATCCAGTCTGGCATTTCACATTAGGTACTCTGCATATAAGTTAAATAAGCACTATTTATACAGCTTTACACAATATACATCCTTGATGTTCTCCTTTCCCAATTTTGAACAAGTTTGTTGTTCCATGTCCAGTTCTAACTGTTGCTTCTTGACCCTCATACAGATTTCTTAGTAGGCCAGTAAGGTGGTCTGGTATTCCTATCTCTTTAAGAATTTCCCACAGTTTGTTGTGATCCACACGGTCAATAGCTTTAGGGTAGTCAATGAAGCAGAAGCAGATGTTTTTCTGGAATTCTCTTGCTTTTTCTATGATCCAGTGGGTGTTGGCAATTTGATCTCTGATTCCTCTGCCTCTTCTAAATCTACCTTGGACATCTGGAAATTCTCGATGCACGTACTGTTGAAGCCTAGCTTGAGCATTACTTTGCTAGCGTGTGAGATGAATGCAACTGTTTGGTAGTTTGAACATTCTTTGGCATTGCCTTTCTTTGGGACTGGAATGAAAACTGACCTTTTCCAGTCCAGTTACTTTCTGTACTTTGCTTCAGAGAGTACTCTTGATAGTAATGTGGGTCAACATGAAACTCACCTTCCACGTTTTCCTTCTGCCTGACAACAACAATAGTTTCATGTATTTTGTAGTTTCATAGTTTGCAATAGGAGTGTAATTCCCATACCTGATATTCCATCATGGCCAGATGTAGATATCCCAGAGATGGAACTTGAAATCTTGTGTTTCTCTACTATTCTTTGAGAGTAACAAAATATCCTTAATCATAAGGAAATACTTGCTAATAGTGAAGATAAAGTTGCAGTTTCCTTCTCTAGAAAATATTGAGAACAGTTCTGCTATGTCTGCCTTTTTATTCCATTCTCCAAGACCATTTCTATGCTCCATTTCTATGCTGGCTAATGCTAAGTCACTTCAGTCGTGTCCGACTCTGTGCGACCCCATAGATGGCAGCCCACCAGGCTCCCCCGTCCCTGGGATTCTCCAGGCAAGAACACTGGAGTGGGTTGCCATTTCCTTCTCCAATGCATGAAAGTGGAAAGTGAAAGTGAAGTCGCTCAGTCATGTCCGACTCTTCGCGACCCCATGGACTGCAGCCTGCCAGGCTCCTCCATCCATGGGATTTTCCAGGCAAGAGTACTGGAGTGGGGTGCCATTGCCTTCTCTCTAAAAAAAGATAATAATCGCTGTCTTCTGTTGTATGCTTTCTACTGCTAGGTAATGTGCCAATAGATTTACATTTATTGTATTTCATTTAATCCTCACAGCAGCCCTATTTTCCCTGGTTTACTTTTAAGGACACTGAGGCTCCAAGGAGTCAAGTAACTTGTAAGTTTTCAGAGGTAGTGAAATGACAGAGCTGAAACAGACCTTGGTCTGTCTTAATGTGGGACTGCTGCTGCTGCGGCTGCTAAGTCACATTAGTCCTGTCCGAGTCTGTGCGACTCCATAGGCGGCAGCCCACCAGGCTCCCCCGTCCCTGGGATTCTCCAGACAAGAACACGGGAGTGGGTTGCCATTTCCTTCTCCAATGCATGAAAGTGAAAAGTGAAAATGAAGTTTCTCAGTTGTGTCTGACTCTTAACGACCCCATGGACTGCAGCCCACCAGGCTCGTCCGCCCATGGGATTTCCCAGGCAAGAGTACTGGAGTGGGGGCCATTGCCTTCTCCGAATGTGGGACTACCAACTAGCTAGTCCCTACCGCACCACATTAAGTCAAATTGTCCCCTAAGTTCCTCTTTGGGAAGCATTTATACACTTTGCTCTGAATTCAGCTTTTCTAGGCTGGGGACCTGGTTTACTCTCATAGATAAATCCCTATGCAAGTGGAAGTTAACAGAAATCATATCCTGAGAGGATATGAACTAAAGTTTGTGTATCACATTGTCCATGATAGGGCCAATAATTTTTACCATCAGCATCCCAAATTTTTAGCAATACGTTTTTGATAATTTTTGACCTTTTAATCTACGGGTACTATCTACATTATTTTAATTAAGACACTACACTTCCTCTCCCATCACTCTCACCTATCTTGCCCTTGGACCTGGGCTACCATGGTATCAGTGCTTTGTTTTACTTGGCCTTTATCTTGCCTGGGTATCAGGCTTTCAGAATAGTGTCTTCCAGTGAAATCTCTGAGTCTATAAACACAAATGAGTGTCAAGAACTTTCTAACTGCCCTGAACAATATCAGTGCTAAGTTAATAGTCAAAAAGTAATCACAAATACGGGGAAGGCACTTCCAAAAAGGGCTGGTGTAGGGTCCTTTGTGAAATGGTAATGACCTGGGAGACCAACAGTTAACTGAAAAAGAGGCAAATCTGAAGAGCACTTAGTCAACTTGCTTTGCTCAGCCCACCTGGGTCTTTCTTTTGATCTGAGTACATCTTTCCCATCTGTTTGGTTGGAGTGTCTGTACAAATTCTCTGGATTTCATTCCAACCACACCTGCCCTATTCCAGGACCTCCTTTTCCCTCCTTTTGGCAACACATCCAGATTTCCTCTGTCTTTAGTATCTTCCTTCTTAATTCATTCTAAAAAGATGGTAATTATCTCTGAAAGTGCAGTACACATTGTGTTATTCTTGCTTAGAAATTTTCAGTGGCATGCTGTGTCCAGTTTCTTCCCTCACCTACACTCTGATCCAGCCAGCCTGGTTCCCTTTGTGTTCCCAGAACTTGTTCCATGCAATCTCATATCTATCTCCCCTCACGATGTAACCCACGTACCTGGGTACCCTCTCATTCTCATCTCCACTCCTCAAAATCCTGCCCAGTTTTCAGGACACAAGTAAAATTCTTTCTCTTCTGTGCAGTCTGCACCCACGTGTCTGATTAGATAAATCCCTCTCCTGCTTGCATTTGTGTGGTGCTGTGTACTAGTCACTGTATGCTTTGTGTCACATCTTCCCTGGCAGATCGTAATCTTCTGGGGAATAGATATCTTGTGAACTTTTTTATCCATCTGCTACAGTGCTGAGCTGTGCTTCAGTGAAGATTAGAAATGCTTATTGGGCAGAATTAAAAGCAGGATATGACATCAGCTATACAAAGACCTTTTCCTTGAATTAACCTGATAACTAATAACAGGCTCCCTCAAAATGATTTGATAATATGCTTGAGATAAAATATTTATGCACAACATAATAGTACATTTAAACTCTTTTAAGTAAAAAGCAATCTGTCAAACAGTTTATAAAATTTATAGATGTTTAAATACATCTATAGAGTCTTTTAATAGTCTGTATTTTCTTAAAGATAATATTATGTAGGAAGAAAAGTTGGAATTATTTCTATAAAATGTACTGTACTTTCGAAAAAGTAGTGATACGTATTGAGTGTGCCCGGGATGGTACCACTGCAGGGGGCCTCTTTGGCATTGTCCTGGGTACAGTTTTGCATCTAGATTGACTTTGCCCGAAGAAGCACAACTTTTGTTGGAAAGCACAACTCCTGGTGCAATGGGGCAATCGGAAAGGGCTGCACTGGAGAGAGATCCTTCAGACTTCATCAAAATTCTAAATGCGTTGAAACTGTCATTCAAAGAGTTAACATCTGCGAAGAATAAAAAATGCAATGGAGAGGTTTCAGGCAAAGCATGGGAAGCCTGATAAAATTATCAGTGAATTAAATTCAGACAGATGGCTTTGGAAAGGAATGAAGTACACAAACCTTCCGTGGAGTATAATGACTCTCATTCTGACAGGGGCTTTGTCAACAGGGTAAGCCTTTAAAAAAAAAAAAATCTGGATTTTAAAGCAATTGGAAGTCAAATTCTTCTCCTCTTCTGAAGGCTTGTTTAGTACTTAAAGCAACACAATGACAAAAGAGTCTGGACAGCGTCAGACTCTAAAATGCTAGGTGTAAGTACCCAGCTGGGTGAGAGGCACATGGTAGGCTCCGTGGGTGCTGTCCCTGTCCTCAGACTCACTGCCCACATCAATGGGTCCTTGGCAGTGAAAGTATTTTTACAGAACAGAGGCCAATCATTAGCCCTGCTTACTATAGTGGGATAACAAGAGAAGCTTTCAGCCATTAAACACACACGTGTGCACACAGAATAAAGAGAAATCAACTGATTTTTGTTCCTTGAAATTTCAATTTTTATCATTTGTTGATTGCATTAAAAAATAGAGCTCCTAGAACAAGTATCTTAGTTGATACTAACTATCCTTCTCTATTTAGAAAAAAATGATGAGAAAATAGTGTTGAGTCTCCCTCGGGGTTTCTTTTCCTTATGGTTTCTATTTTATCATCACTTACTTGGCTCTAGGGAGCCCCTCTTTCAGGTGATGGGCCCTGGCATATTCACGCTCAGATGTGGATGGCCAGGCAGCTTCTAAGCAAAGGACAGTGCCTTTGTTCCAGACCAGATGTTCTGTTTCTCCCTGGTTACAGTTTGCATTGTGGTACCTTATTATCCAGCATTCTCTGGAACTGGTGCCAAGGTAGCCTCAGAATCCGCCAAGAGCAGTGCCGAATCAATGAGACAGCTGGCAGCCTCCCTGGGGAGGGAACATTTTTACCTTTTTGATTCATGCAGTCTCCACTAGTTCGGATCCAGGATGCCATAAATGATTTTTCTTAGCGACAGGTGAGAACAAAAAAGCTTTGTAAGCCTAATTCAATAGAAGCTGCAAACTCAGTGTGCTATTGATTAAAAGGAGAAGACGATGAAGAGGAAGTGTACACACAGTCCAGTTGCATTTTCTCCGTAATTGACGTCTATGCTTCTGGCTGTATTGAAGTTGTCAGATTTGCCGGGAGAAGAAGCTTGAGAATCAAGAGTATTGTGTTTATTGAGCAAGGATCATGCCTCTGAGATTGCATGTTATCTACAAAAACAAGAAGATTACTCTTTTTTTCATTTTTTAGCTATAAAATTCACTGATCTATTGCTAACTCGGCTAAACATTCAAGGTTACTTTAATGGATTTGTTCTCATCATTCAAGTTTTAATGTTTGGAATGCGATTATTTACCAGGGCTATGAATTTGGGTAAAAATCATCCATGTTTACACTCTAGCAAAGGATGACAGCTCAGTTTAGGGCCTCAACTGAGGTGATACATATGTGAGCACATTTTGGGGATCAACAGGAACACTAGTCCTGAATACCCCGTCCTCCCACTGCTCCATGAGAGCAGGCCAGTTCTGAAGTAGTCGGAAGGCCATTAGGAGCTGAGATAGCACAGTACCAGGGAGCTCCAGTTCTGGTGTGGCCGAGAGTGACAGTAGCAGAATTCAGGGACCCTGCAGTGTATCATCCCTACCAGTCATGGCAGATGTATTGGCAGCATGATGGATGACACCCAACCACTGACCTTGGTGGGCTAGCCTTTGTCACATAAGTGTCAGAATAAGTCAAAGCAGTGGGTCTACCCACCATCAAATATGAGCGATAAGCTGTGGCGGCAGCAGAGGGAACATGAATGTGAGTGTCACATATTGTCTATATTTCTGAGGAGCAGTAATCTTGTTGTTCAACCATTGAATGGGATGGGATATTTCAGGAAGAGGGAAAATCAATCATCAGTGCATGCTTCTGGCAATATGAGTTTTCTTCTCTCAACTAGGGTATAACTTAGAGAATAGTGGGTTTATAAACTAGCTGGCCTCACAGGGTGAAAACTATTATAACATCGATTACTTTAAGCCTGAGAAAATTTTAGTCAAACCAGCGAGCAAATCATGTACAAAGTTTCAATTCCATTTATAAGACATTGGCTCATGTACTTGCAGTTCAACATTCAGTTGGTGACAAATGGCTCGGCTTGGGAATAGAAATAATTCGATCTGGGATTCCTGGTGATTTTACCATGATGGTCTTAGAATTTGTCCCTCAAGCATTCTCGCAAAGCTTCACACATATGTATGACCTACCCCAAGTCTATTTCCTGAGTTTACATTTGATCAGTCATACAAAGTAAGGAGAAATTTGCAATAAGATATCTCAATATGGAGCAGGACATGGTGAAAGGCTTAATGGGTACAGAGGATAAAGGATACAGAGAAAAGATTATGATCAACTTGCTTTTCATTGAAAACTGAGGTTAAAACAGACTAAAGCAAAACCTGACCATTTATTTTCCAGATGACTTTATGCCATGTGGTAAGGATTCTGCCAGCTTCATGGGTAGAGAGAGTTAGTTGCCATAACCATACCCCCATGCCAAGGGAATCAGTGAAAATACTGTATCCCGTATTTTGGAATCAATATTTAAAAAGCGAGAGACTCAGATACCATATGATTGTCTTTCCTTCCAAGCCAAAACTATTCAGGTTGGCATCCTGAGGCACCTGGTCAAGGGGAGTGGATCAGATGTTGCATAAACAGTTAAGGGCCAGAGCCTGCATCATTCAAATGCAGCCAATTTGAGTTGCTATGCAATCCCCCCACCCTGTACGCCAGGCACCAGTTAGGTTCTGTGTGCTTCCCATTGTGCCAGCCATCAGTAAGGAGGCCCTTTCAAGGCAAGCAAAGGAGACACTATTTATCATAGCAGGCTTTTATAACTTTTGCAACTTCAGGAGGTGAATCCAAGCTGAAAATAGATATAGAGTCAGGGAAGATTTAGGAGGGAAAAAGGAGCAATATTATATGCATACCAGCTTCATTAAGGAAAACAAATCCAGGAGTGTTTTGGAGTCAACCTTCCCTCTTTTAAGAACGATGTCAGGAAGATGAAGATATCCTCTCATGGACGACCTGATATAAAACATTTGTCTGATCAGCTAGACATTTCTTATATTCTCTAGTTCTTGATGTGGGTGTAGACACTGAGAAGTCAGAGCATCTGGCTGCACTGTGTTTGGCTGTGTGGACTACTGTATATAGAGAGAAGGTAAAGTGTAAGCCCTGATGGTATTCTGAGGGCATATCTCTCCTTTCTGGATGAATGCTTGAGATGCTGCTAGACTGAAAACTGAGTTAGGTCTCATGGTAATCTTTCCCATTCTTCTCAACTGCAAGATTTATAAAACATTGCTCTTTGGGTCTAGGTATCATTTTGGGATCACATCATGATAACTCTATGCATATGTGCTGGGAGGGCAGAGTTACAAAGCGATTTCTCAGCAGTGCTGGGAAAGAAGCAATTACCGGAACACATTTTAGCCCTGCTTGTCAGACTGAGTTTCACTTGGGTACAAGGGAAGCATTTAACTTGGGCAGCATCCCTTTTTGAAGGCTTAATTTAGTTTTTTCTTCCCTTTAATTGTGTGATTTCAGTATTTTAGCTACAATCCCTAGGCTGTAAGAACCTTTAAACAGCTCTTGATTATGAAGCAGGGCATGGGTTTTCAAGAATAAACAGGGAGCTGCATAATTTATAGGAAAACTGTGTGATGGACTTCTTCTTCACAAAGAACATTGGGGTTACATTGGCATAAGCCAAATACCTTTTAAATGAATAGTCAGTAATCAGCAGCCGCTACAGTAAGTGCTTGAATTTTTTTTTCTTTTATGTGCTATGAGTCCATAAATTAAGCCTCTGATTCTGATTGCTGTCATGAATGCATACGCCTATTGCTACCCACCCCCACTGCTTAAATCTGCATCAGCTCATGCTCAGTTTAGAGAGTTATGGAAAGTAGAAGGCAAGTCTCTTTTAAAATATTCAATTTCCATGCACTTAAAAATACCATAATGGGGAAAGGGTGTTGATTCCAAGTGTTAGCTTTTGACTAGTTTTGGCTTCAGGCCAAGTTACAAAATCTACTTAATGCAAAGTATGAGTTAAGTGCAAATATTTAAAATTAAAAAGTTGCTTCAGAAAATATTGCAATATTGACAACAAAATAAATTATTAGTGCTTTACATATCGCAGCACTATTTTGAGTCATTTACAAGTTATTAATTCACTTTTCTTAATATTCCTGTACGATGAGTACTATGATTTTGGTCATTTTAAGGAGGAGGAAATTGAGGCACAAAAAGATTTAAGCAACTTCTCATGTTTGCATAGCTAGTATGTGGTAGAGCTGAAATCTGAGTTGAGTTTAACACAAACTCCTATGATTTGAACTGTAGTATTAATTGTATTTAATTAAAAAAATAATTGTGGTAATGAGGTATGGAGAAAAGCAAACTTAGTAAAATATATTCAGAAGAAAACTTTGGGATATTCTTCTCTTAAAAGTTGGCAAAGATTATTCTGTTGAAGTCTAGACAGTTGCTGTTTTCTTATCAAGCTTTAAAGAAAGCAAAAGAAAGCAAGTTAAAAAAATATTTATGTGAATTTGGTAAGAACTCAAAACACAGAAATAAAAGGGAATTAAAGAGAAATTAAGAGAAATAGAAAAACTTATAAAAAGGTAAACAATAAGCATGAAAGAGAAAAACAAGGAATTGTAACTTATGCCCAAGTTCCCTTAAAAATGATCCAAGTGTGTTAGTTGCTCAGTCGTGTCCAGCTCTTTGTACCCCATGTATTGTAGCCTGCCAGGCTCCTATGTCCTTGGAATTCTCCAGGCAAGAATACTGGAGTGGGTATCTATTCCCTTCTCCAAGGGGTCTTTCCGACCCAGGGATTGAACACAGGTCTCCTGCATTGCAGGCAGATTCTTTACCAACTGAGCCACCAGGGAAAGTAAAAGAGAAAGTCGCTCAGTTGTGTCCGACTCTTTGCAACCCCATAGGCTATACAGTCCGTGGAATTCTCCAGGCCAGAATATTTAAATGGGTAGCCTTTCCCTTCTCCAGGGGATCTTCCCAACCCAGGGATTAAACCCAGGTCTCCCACATTTCGGGTGGATTCTTTACCAGCTGAGCCACCAGGCAAGCCCAAGAATACTGGAGTGGGTAGCCTATCCCTTCTCCAGGGGATCTTCTGGACCTAGGAATGGGACTGGGGTCTCCTGCCTTCAGGCAGATGCCTTACCAACTGAGCTACCTGGGAACAGGGAAGAGAGAAGTAAAAAAGCACCTAAGCGATCTGATAGTTTCCTCAAAGACCCACTAGGCATCAGTTTTGCCTGAAACAGCTTTGTGATTAAGGCTGCTTAGTCAGGATCTAGGGTTTGTAGGGGAAGTGAAGTGAGATAAATATATGGGATGTTTATTATTCAATTGTCATAACTTGGAGAATGCCTTAATAACTGTCACTTGTTAACCTTAAATTTTGTTAGTTTCTTTTCTTTTTAAAAAATTTTAGTAAATTATAGTATTTTAGGGACAGAGAATACTGTATCTTCCACAGAGTCTGGAGTTGAGTTTCTCATATTTGGAAAAATAGCTGAGGTCCATCCTACAGAGTGAAAAAGCTAAGCCTTGCCATGGGAGAATCACCTTCCTGATCAAGATGCTTCCTTACTCAGCTGAGTTTCTTACTGCATCTCAAGTTGTGATCTGAACATCATATTCACCTGATTAGTACTGTTGAATAAATGTTATACAGCCTTTGAAACCTTAACTTGTATAAAAATGCAGTGATTTTGTAGTTTAAGCCCGAAAAGTATCTGATGTGTCATCCTATCAGCTGAGGACTGTGATCTTTGCTGCTTCCTTTTGTATTTCGCTGCTGCTTCACTGAGGAGGAAGCAACACTGAATAGAGGAAACCCAAGAGAAGATTTAGGTAGGGTGTAAACCCTGTAGAGAATTGACGCGCTTGGCTTTGCATTAGGTAAGCAAAATTTCAGCAAGTCAAAATCAGCAAATTTGTGCGATGTTCTGGTAAGCCACTTCCCTCCTGCAGTCCACTCATTAATTTTCGGAAGCCTGACAGAATGGCTAAAAGGATGATCAATTTCAATGTCACTCCTGGTGTGTTTTTAGCCTATGTAAAAGGAGTTCCTGACAAGTAACCCTCTTAGTGCCCTCAAAATGTCTTCTATTATTAAATATCGGGAATAAGTTGAAATAATGAAACTAGCTTTTTTTGCCACCTGAATGGTTGGTTTAGAAGATGATGAGACTGTTGTCTATTACTGATTTATATATAGGTGGACTTAAGCACTCAAGTGAGCAAAACCTTGAGAGAAATGAACATATTTCAGGAGAACTACTTTTCCTTAATGGGTCTGTGTGGAACAAATGGGATATCTCTACTCACTTTCCAAATAATTGCATGACCTTGTTATCTAGTAGATAAAAACCTAACTCCTCTTCTACCTTCTCCCTGTCCATTTTTATTCTAATGTGTTGCTTCAGTTTTGGGCTGACTGGTGTCCCTGGGACCCTTGAGCTGTCCTGAAGGAGCTGGCACTATAGGTGTTTCTCTACCAGAGGGACACGATGGAGGGTCTTTCCCTCCTTGAGTTTGCTTTTCCTCTCTTTTTCCTTCTCACTCGCTTGCCGGGGACCAGCCCCGGCTGATCCAGGGTATTCGAAGGAGAGACGGCATAGGCGAGGGTCAGGAAACAACTGCTTAATTACACTTTAATTAAGGATACAAAGAGTAATAGAATGAGGATAGCTCAGTAGGAAAATTCAGTGGAGAAAAGAGGCTGAGTAGCTTGGTTTACGCGGGAGACCAATAAAACTTCAAGACAAGAAGTTTGCACCACTTACGTAGGCCGCAGGCGCCCTCTCGAATAGCGGAAGGTGCCCCACCTTAGACACCTTCTCGAGTGGGTCTTAGAAGCCCAGGCATAATTAGTAAGCATGGTGGGTTCCGCGCCCCAGATGGAGACTCAGCCAGAATTTGAAAGAGAGAGCGACATGGGGAGACCAAGTTTTGGTGAACAAGGCCCGCACTTTATTTTCCAAAGTAGTTTTTATACCTTAAGTTGTGCATAGAGGATAATGGGGGAAGGGGTGGAGTCATACAAGGACAGCAGTTCCTGGTCCTAATTGAAGCCAGGCTTTCAAACTTATCATATGCAAAAGTTCAGGTGAATTACATCATCTTCTGGCCCGGAGGCCTGTTAACATTTTAAGAAACTTATTTTTCTCTAAAGGTGATTATTCCAAAGTCAGGCACCAGCCTCCCAAAAAGCACTGGACAAAGCTTCATTTTACATTTCTATACACCCATTATATCAGTCAATACACTGCCAAGGACACAGTAGGTAAGGAGTATGGAGACTTAGCAGCAAACATTGGCCCAACAAGTGAAAAACCCTTCACCAATACAATTTCTAATCAATCTTTTAACTACTCAAAGGAATCTGTGTTTAGGCAGTTTAGAACATCTCCTGCCTCTCACAGTTGGGAGGCTCTGAACAATCACATGTGGCCGGAAAAACCTATTCAGGCAGGCTAGAGGATTTCCAAAGGAGTTTGTAGGTTAAACACTGTCACACCCAGGAATTATTAACTGGAGCTGTAAGCTAACTCTTTTTTCAGAGAGAGGTAGTGGGGGACAGCCCCCATAAAGTCAGAGGTGTAGGTGAAAGCAAAAAGCAGAAAGTAGGCAGACTCTGGTTTGGGGGGTAGATGCTTGAGAATTTCCAGGGGGACTCCTGAGGCTCGATCCCGCCTTTGCGTATGCCGAGCCTCCTTCCTCATGACCTTTGTCATGGGCGGAGTTCCTCACGCTGGCTCCTGGCAGTGATAGAATTCCAGTTGAGCTATTCCAGATCCTCACTCAATATGCAATATGCCGGCTCCCGGCATCTCCCCCTTTTTTATTTCTTAAAACAGCCAGATGCGGCTCAGTCGCGAGCTTCTGAATGTTCTGCCGAAGAATCCTGACCATACAAGGAAGAATGATTATAAGATTAGACAGAATGTTTTTTCTAGAAATAAAGTTAGAGAAGGTGTGAAATAAGTCATTAGCTGCTCCAGCAGCGGTAAAATCCAGTGTTCCAGGGTCTGTATTTGATTATGAAGTATCCCTAAGTCCAGGCCAATGTCAGAGCTGTTCCAAACACCTGAGATATGATTTTTGATTTTTTCCCATTCATAATCTGTCTCATTTACCTTTAAAGATGTCACGCATATTCACCAGTAATCAGCGTGGCATGTCAAAACCATTTTCACTTTTAAAGCCTGTAACTCAGTCCCAATATGCATTATTGCCTCTTTTAAGGCATGTATTCTCATCTTTAATTTCCTATCTATAGCTTCCTGTGTTGCTAGAGTTAAAAAAAAATATTTTTAGACATGGTATCAACATATTGGGCAGTATGCACTTGTTGAGTCAATGATATTGCTGCCACAGTAACAAAAGCAATTGCTGCTATTAAAGCTGATATTCCTAAAATAAGTAGGCCCACAAACCATCAGGATCACATTAAATCTTGTAGTTGTAACACAGTGAGGCCATAATTAACATATCTATAAGTGGTTACATCATAAGATAAGGTGGACATTGTAACACTACAAAGGAGCAAACATTATATTGAGGGTTTAAACAAGATGAGAGCATACATTGTTCACAAGTCACTACATTGGGTCCACCAGTGAAAGTCATATGTACATTAAGTTTTCCAGAATCTTTGGTAAAGAGAAAAACATAAGGAGAGGGTAAACAAGCCAAAACAGAATAAGTAGAATTATTTTCTGGTTGGAGTTCGCGCTGCAGCAGCCCCGTTGGTCCCGCCGGGATCTCGATGTTTATCTTGACTCCCCTTCTGGCGGGCTCCTCTTTTGTGATCGAAGCAATGGGGGAACTGGATGTCTGGGGGCCTGCAACATGGCGAATCAGCCTGTCTAAATTGGAGAATCTGCATCCTGTGGAAAAATACACGCACATCCTCGACCGCTAGTTAATAATGGGTCAGGACCCTTCCATTGTCCTGAGAGGAGGTCCTTCCATTTGACTAATGGTTTTGCATTTAATTGCTCCAGGCACCAATGAGGAAGCATTGCAGTAGTTACGGCTGAAATCAGTATTTAAATTATTTGAAAAGAGCATGTTTCAAGATTTGATGGGGAGAGCTATACTTAAACTCCCCTTCTTTTAGTTTTTGAATTTGGATTTTTAATGTTTGATGCGCTCTTTCAACAATGGCCTGTCCCTAGGGATTATAAGGGCTGACAGTATTATGTTTAATTTGAAACTTTATACAAAATTCCTGAAAAGACTTATAAGTGTAAGCAGGAGCATTGTCAGTTTTCAGAGCTTTTGGCAGGCCCAAATATGAAAAACAAGTAAAGAGATGTTGTATCACATCTTTAATTGCTTCCTCTGTACGAGCAGTTGCAATAATAACATGAGAAAAGGTATCTACAGTTACATGAACAAAAGACAGTTTTCCAAATGAAGAGACATGAGTTACATCCATTTGCCAGAGTACATTAGGTTTGAGACCGTGAGGATTAACTCCCATAGGTAGATTACTACAAATAGTGGGGCAATATAAGCAAGAACGCACAATCTCTCGAGCAGTCTCTCTGGGAATTTGGAATTGATATCTTAAAGCAGTAGCGTATTGATGATGAAGTGAGTGAGAGGCTCTGGCCTCCTCAATCACAGTAGCCACTGTATTTCTGGTTAACAAGTCAGCCAAATCATTAAAGGCATTTAAAGGGCCGGGCAATCTGGAATGAGCCCGAATGTGTCCAATGAAAAATATTTTATTTCTTTTCCAAATTTGTTGCTGTAATTTAGTTAACAAATGAAATATGGTAGTTTTATTCTCGGGCAGGACCGCAGTTTCAATATGTGGAAACAACCTGACAATATACTGAGAATCAGAATAAAGGTTAAATTCCTCATCTGCAAACATAACAAAAGCCTCTATAACAGCTGTGAGTTCAGCTCTCTGGGCCGAAGTCTCCTGCGTATGTAAAACTTTACGCTGATCTTTTGTAACTACAGAAGCTCTGCCATTAGCAGACCCGTCAGTAAAAACCATTTGAGCATCTGAGATGGGAGAGTATTTACATCTAACAGGGAAAATTTAGCAAAACATGTCAAGGTAAATGATGCAGAATTTGGCCAAAATAATTTCCTATAGCAATCTGCCAATCCTCAAACATTAGAAGAGCATCAAGTTGTTCTTTATTATATGGAATTACAATTTCTGATGGCTCTTTAACAAGTAATTTAATGTTCCGCTTTTTTCCTTTAGTATCAAAGTAGCTATCAATCCTGGATAAGAAGCCGCTACTTTTTTAGTTTGAGCGGGAAGATGGACCCACTCTAGGGGGCCATTTTGCCATAAAACCAATTTTTTGTCTGGCTTCCCCAATTACACCTACGGGGGTTTTATGGCAAAGGAATTGGCAAGCAGTTGTCAATCTAATTTTTAAAATTTTTAAAATTTACATTTTAACAACATAAATTTAGAGATATGTTAATTTAGGTCTAATGTTTAGTTTAGGTCTCTGTATAAATTTAAATAATAAATGTATAACCTCCTTATCTCATTTTAGTATACAGATATACCTAAATGCAAAATGTATTTATATATGTATTTATATATGGCAACAAGTATAAACTTATTGACATAATCAATATACTTGAATTAATCTTTATAATTAATATGTTAATTAATATATATTACAGCAATACAACACGTACACAGCTAATACCAACCAACACAAACCAATGCACTGCAATAATACATGTCACACATATATAATAATACAGTATATAGAACATATATCACAGTACATCAATCTATACCAATTAATATCAGCCACACACACATTATATTACTGCAATACATATTTAAGTATACAGTATATATATAATATGCATATATAGTATACATATTAATTTATATATAAATTAATCAAGTATAGATCTATAAATAGAATTAGGTAAACCTTTATTATATTTTATTTATACCCATACCTAACTAGGCAAACTGTAATTATGTAAATATATTTATATTATGTATTTATAACAACATATAAAGTATTGTTAATTGTACCGCCTGTTGATAACTAAGAAATTGAGAAAACCCTTCTCTGAGTATCTCTTATTTGAGACAGCACGTCCCTCCCCCATAGGGTAAAGGGGAGCATAGGAACTACATAG
>CADEAB010000431.1:0-11901 GCA_902825105.1 Syncerus caffer
TGATGTACTCTGCATTAAGTTAAATAAGCAGGGGTGACAATATACAGCCTTGATACTCCTTTCCTTTTTTGGACCAGTCTGTTATTCCATGTCCAGTTCTAACTGTTGCTCCTGACCTGCATACAAATTTCTCATGAGGCAGGTCAGGTGGTCTGGTTTTCCCATCTCTTTCAGAATTTCCACCAGTTTATTGTGATCCACACAGTCAAAGGCATTAGCATAGTCAAAAAGCAGAAATGATGTTTTTCTGGAACTCTCTTGCTTTTTTGATGATCCAGTGATGTTGGCAACTTGGTCTCTGGTTCTCTGCCTTTTTTAAAACCAGCTTGAACATCTGGAAGTTCACGGTTCACATTGCTGAAGCCTGGCTTGGAGAATTTTGAGCATTACTTTACTAGTGTGTGAGATGAGTGCCAATTGTGTAGTAGATTGAGCATTCTTTGGCATTGCCTTTCTTCGGGGTTGGAATGAATGAAAACTGACCTTTCCAGTCCTGTGGCCACTGTGAGTTTTCCAAATTGCGTGGCATATTGAGTGCTGCACTTTCACAGCATCACTTTTCAGGATTAGAAATAGCTCAACTGGAACTCCACTAGCTTTGTTTGTATGATGCTTTCTAAGGTCAACTTGACTTCACCATTCCAGACTGACCTGATGCTAGGTGAGTGATCACCTAGAAATTAAAAGATGCTTACTTTGGAAGAATAGTTATGACCAACCTAGATAGCATATTGAAAAGCAGAGATTACTTTGCCAACAAAGGTCCATCTATAGTGGCTGTTTTCCTGTGGTCATGTATGGATGTGAGAGTTGGACTGTGAAGAAAGCTGAGTGCCAAGATTTGATGCTTTTGAACTGTGGTGTTGGAGAAACTCTTGAGTCCCTTGGACTGCAAGGAGATCCAACCAGTCCATTCTGAAGGAGGATCAGTCTGGTTCTTGGAAGGAATGATACTAAAGCTGAAACTCCAGTACTTTGGCCACCTCATGCGAAGAGCTGACTCTTGGAAAAGACTCTGATGCTGGGAGGATTGGGGGCAGGAGGAGAAGGGGACGAGACAGAGGATGAGATGGCTGGATGGCATCACTGACAAGATGGACGTGAGGTGAGTGAACTCCTAGAGTTGGTGATGGACAGGGAGGCCTGGCGTGCTGTGATTCATGGGGTCACAAAGAGTCAGACAGGACTGAGTGACTGAACTGAACTGAACTGAATCATTCTTACTTCAGTGTGAATGTTTTCATACACGATGTATTTAGGGAGGAAATGCCGGGTTAGACTATGAACTTTCAATTTCTTCAATAATGCAAAGTTTTCTCCAAAGTAAATATGTCAGTTTACATTCCCAAATGTAGTACCTGAGAGTTCTCATTTGCCTCAGTCTTATAAATTAATTGTGAGGCTTTCTTTCTCTTCTGCAAGAGTTTGCATCAGTGTCTATGAATTAAAAATGTAGAAAAAGAAGGTCACTTAAAATAGTCACCCCTAGTGCTTTTTGACTTAATTATTAAGTTACTTAGGTATACTTTTCATTTTGTGTTGAGTAAATTGTGGAAATATATATATTTAGAAAGTATTTTACTTTGATTATTAGTAGTAGTGTGTGTGTGCATGTGTTAGTTGCACCGTCTTATCCGACTCTTTGTGACCCTAGGAATGATAGCCTGCCAGGCTCCTCTGTCCATGGGATTCTCCAGGCAAGAATACTGAAGTGGGTAGCTGTTCCCTTATCCAGGAGATCTTCCCAACCCAGGGATTGAATCCATGTGTCCTGCATTGCAGACAGACTCTTTACCCTTTGTGCCACCAGGAAAGACTCTTTTTTCTTGATGAATTTCAATATTTTTATGTATTTTGTTCATCTTTCTGAATAGCCAACTTCTGATTTTGTTGTATAATGAATGTTCTATTGTTTTCTATTACTACATATTCTACTCTTATGTTTTGCCTTTCTTTTATTACTTCAGATTATTATTCATTATTTATCATTAATATTGAAATGAGTGCTTTTTAGCAATTCTTATTCCTTTGTATAAATTGTTTGTTATCAATTACTTATCATGTACCTATGGGTTTTAAGGTGTTTTGTATGCAGTGCTGTTCAATCTAAATATTTATAATGATGTCTTCTTAAGTCAGCAAATTAATTAAAATTTCCCTTTTCCATTTACTGTCTCTACTACTATCAATTTGTGTGTAGAAAATATGTTATCTAGATTTTGAGTCTTCCTTCGTGAGAGGATTTTGTGTAATTTTTACACTTCCTTGATGTGTAAATTTTGCATATGTTCTCATTTATTCGCTTAATATTGCTTCTTATAGCCTCCTGTTTTTTCTTTGATCAAATTCTTTCTTGTTGAAACACATATTTCAAATCTTTCAGCAAACATCTATTGGAGGAAAAAAAATATCTGAGTAGTTGCTTGCCTGAAAATCAACTTTAATATATCTGAATACAGAAAAAAACTAAACTAATGAAAATTGAGACTCCTCAGTAATTAGCTGTGTTTTGTGTCTGGTTTGTTTTATTTTCCTCTCTGTCTTTTTAATGTGTCCTTTAATTTGCGAATATTTCTTGCTCTTCTTTCTCTTTACCTAAAAGTTTTTTTTTTTTTTTTCTCTTCAAGATATCTACATCTCTTTGTGGATACTTTTTATTTGTCCTTGTTTGGGATTTAATCTATTCTTCAATATGAAGATCATGCATTTTATCAAACTTTGGAAAAATTCACCATTGTTATCTAATTGAATAAGACCTCCTCCTTTATCTCCACCCTCTTCTTTGTCATTAATTAAATATATGTTGTGATTTATCATTCTCTTCCCCATTCCTCTTAACTTTCTATCATATTTTTCATATTCCCATATCTCTGTGCAATATTCTGAGAAATGTTTCCATACTTGTTGTTAAGCTTACTGATTATCTCAGTGGTATTGACAGAACCATGAGTTATAACCTTCTGTTTCAGTGTACTTCCTTTGATGTCTGTCTTTCCTTTTTGACTCAAAGGTCAAGAACTGGGAATAAAAACAGTCCCTTGCCTATCCCACGCTCTTATCACTAGAATATGAGAGTTTGCTAGAATTCATTAGATTTTATTTTTTTTAATATAGCAAGCTCAGTTCAGTTCAGTTGTTCACTGGTGTTCCACTCTTTGTGACCCCATGGACTGCAGCACGCCAGGCCTCCCTGTCCATCACCAACTCCCGGAGTTTATTCACTCATGTCCATTGAGTCAGTGATGTCATCCAACCATTTCATCCTCTGTCATCCCTTTCTCCTCCTGCCCTCAATCTTTCCCAGCATCAGGGTCTCTTCCAATGAGTCTGTTCTTCACATCAGATGGCCAAAGTATTGGAACTTCAGCTTCAGCATCAGTCCTTCCAATGAAAATTCAGGGCTGATTTCCTTTAGGATGGACTGGTTGGATCTTCTTGAAGTCCAAAAAACTCTCAAGAGTCTTCAACACCACAGTTCAAAAGCATCAATTCTTCGGCACTCAGCTTTATTTATAGTCCAACTCTCACACCCACAGATGACAACTGGAAAAACCATAGCTTTGACTAGACAGACCTTTGTTGGCAAAATAATGTCTCTGCCTTTTAATATGCTGTCTAGGTTAGTCATAACTTTTCTTCCAAGAAGTAAGCGTCTTTTAATTTCAAGGCTGCAGTCAGCATCTGCAGTGGTTTTGGAGCCCCCCAAAATAAAGTCTGTCACTGTTTCCATTGCTCCCCATCTATTTGCCATGAAGTGATAGGACCCAGATACCATGATCTTAGTTTTCTGAATGTTGAGTTTTAAGCCAACTTTTTCACTTCCTCTTTGACTTTCATCAAGAGGCTTTTTAGCTCTTCTTTGCTTTCTGCCATAAGGGTGGTACATCTGCATATCTGTGGTTATTGATATAGCAAGCTCATGTGAACCTAAAATCTAAATTAAAACTAGGACTATTAACATATAAAAATTTGTCATCAAATTATATGCTGCAAAGTAGCAACATAATCTCTTCTTCCCACTCTTCTAAAGTAAGACTTACTCTTATTTTTCTTCCTATGAATTCCTTTTTTTTTTTTTTTTTGCAATATTTGGGATTGCTTTAATGAATAAGAAATCAACCCTGAATATTCATTGGAAGGACTGAAGCTGAAGCTCCAATACTTTGGACTCCTGATGTGAAGAGTTGACCTATTGGAAAATACCCTTATGCTGGGAAAGATTGAAGGAAGGAGAAAAAGCGGCAACAAAGGATGAGATGATTGGATGACCTCATTGACTCAATGGATATGAGTTTGACCGAACTTTGGGAGATAGTGAAGGATAGGGAAGCCTGGCATGCTACATTCCATGGCATCACAAAGAGTTGGACACAATTAAGCAATTGAACAACAACAATAGCAACATGTACTAGTATTTATTTTTGTTGTAAATATTTTTATCATATTTATAGTTTTTTATTTTTTCTGAACATAACTTTTTCTTTCAGAAATTTAGGAGAATTTTCCATGTAAGATTTATTTTTCTTTCTCTTATAATTAAATAGGCTTCCCAGGTGGCACCAGCGGTAAGGAATCTGCCTATCAATGCAGGAGATGTAAGAGATGTGGGTTCAGTCCCTGGGCTGAGAAGATCCCTTAGAGGAAGGCATAACAACCCACTTCATTCTTCTTGCCTGGGAACCATGGACAGAGGAACCTGATGGGTATTCAGATCAGATCAGATCATTCACTCAGTCGTGTCCGACTCTTTGCAACCCCATGAATAGCAGCACGCCAGGCTCCCTGTCCATCACCAACTCCCGGAGTTCACTCAGACTCATGTCCATCAAGTCAGTGATGCCATCCAGCTGTCATCCTCTGTCATCTCCTTTCTTCTTGCCCCCAATCCCTCCAAGCATCAGAGTCTTTTCCAATGAGTCAACTCTTCGTATGAGGTAGCCAAAGTACTGGAGTTTCAGCTTTAGCATCATTCCTGATGGGTATTATATATTATAAATGATATTGGTGGATATTAAATATCATTGTGTGATATCAATAATATTAAATGATATTAAATAAGTATCCCTTTTGCAAAATCAGTATACATACATACACATACCTCATTTGAACATTTACTTTGTGACACTCATTTCCCCAAATCTTCCCTTCCTTCTGCAACTTAGCATTTTGAGTTTCTAAGGCTCAGCTCTCCTCTCTCCCAGTTAACCTTGACTCTGCCTAGAGTGAATGAAGTTACATTTTGCAGTCAAACAAAGCAAAACATATATCAAGTTTCATCACTTAAGTTCAGGGTAAAGTCTGTAGAAGCTGCAGTTTGCACCAGGGTTAAATATCTGCTGACTTCACTAATTATCTGCATTTTTACAATCTGAGTAATGTCTAGATAGTCATATGCTAGAATTTTTTTCTAAGTCTTGAATTTCTAAGGAATGGTTTCATACAGCTAATACTGAATATTCTTATATCAATAAGAGAATATAAGGAATCTTCATTTAGATGTCTGGATGCTTTTGTGAAGTAAGATTTATAACATGACAATGAGTTGTGTATGTAATTTGAGATTTTTTTTTAATTTTACAATTATTAATGCTAAAACTGTTTTGCTTATCTTGAAGAAAAAAAATCTGTAAAATAAATAAATGGTGTTCAGAGAAAATAATCCACTATACTTTGTATAATTTTTCTTATGATATTTGTCAGATTTTTTTTATTCTTGAATTTAATTTGTTGGATTTTAGAAAATACTTTTACTGACATTAAATGTACATTATGGAATGACTAAAATGTAAACTAACAAGATCCCAGATATTAAAAATGTTAGACATTTCTATTCTTATCTAGAAGTAATGCTTTTAGCTGAGTTAAATTTAAATACACATACACAGGCATAAAATCATGAATGCATCAGTTTTATTTTTAGTCTGCGTGGTAGATATGCAACGAGGTTGTGTTTGGATTAGAAACCCCGAATTTGCATTAAAAGACAACATGTTTTGCACCTGCATGTTTCCCTAGAGTAATTTAATGTTACAATTTCTGACAGGAATTCCATCTTCACTGTGGCTGACTGTGCAATAAGCTGCTGGGAAAATAAATGTGAAACCTACAGTGGGTTAGGAAAAGTATGTTTAACTAAGAAGAACTTAGCACAAACCAGAAAACCTCAAATTGAAAAAGAATGAAAGACCAGATATAGAATGGACTCACAGCTTTGTCTTTGCTTCACTTCCAAATCCGGCGTTGTGTGTCCAGTCTGTTTGCATATATGCACAAATTGCTCAGCACACTCTGCAAAAAAAAAACAAACCTTTGTTCAGAGGAAGAATATTCTGTAGCAGAATGCCAGTGTTTCAGGGCAAAGAGAAAGCATGCCACAGTCTCTTCTGAGAGCTATTTAGGAACAGTGAATTAAAATGAAGACTAAATTGCTTCAAGCCAACTAAAAAGATAAAAGGTTAAACTTCAGCTGCTAAGGCAGAAGAAGCAGAATTTATAGGCAAACACACTGACTCTCACTCTCATTCCTTCCATGCTTTGAAAATCCATTTATTTTTCTCTAAGGAACTTTTACAAATTAAAACGGAGTTCCTAGTCCATCCAGGAAAGCAGAAGTCAGAAACCCTTCTCAAAGTTGAATTAACACATTGCTGTTTTACAACAGGAGGTGGGCCTGGGTGATCTGAATGAGCAGTAGAATGCCATCTGGCTGTGGAATAACTTTATTTTCCACTGTGAAAGAGCAAACAAGGTTTATTTTATCTTGCCACTCTTTCTGATTTTGCCTTAAAGTGTTCATCTGATGCTGGGAGGGATTGGGGGCAAGAGGAGAAGGGGACAACAGAGGATGACGGCTGGATGGCATCACTGACTAGATGGACGTGAGTCTCAGTGAACTCTGGGAGTTGGTGATGGACAGGGAGGCCTGGCGTGCTGCGATTCATGGGGTCGCAAAGAGTCGGACACGACTGAGAGCGACTGATCTGATCTGATCTGATTCATCTTTGTGGCAATGATAAAAATGTAAGTGAGCAATTTGGGCAAATAAATGGTTAAATTTTCTCTGAAAGTGAAACTGAAGTTGCTCAGTCATGTTTGACATCTTGTGAAAATATGGACTGTATAGCCCACCAGGCTTCTCTGTCCATGGGATTTCCAGGCAAGAGTACTGGAGTGGATTGCCATTTCCTTCTCTGGGGATCCTCTAGCTCAGGGATCAAGCTGGGGTCTCCTGCATTTCAGGCAGACTCTTTACCATCAGAGCCACCAGGGCATCCCAAATTTTCTTTAAGTACTCCAATTATCATATAGGATCCTAGAACTTCCACTTCTGAAAGAAAGGACTGGTTTTCTAAATAAAATGAGCTGGCTGAGGAAAATACTGTGTTCAGATGCTCAGATGAGATCCATTCCCAGTTTTATCATGAGGGTTTGCCAGCTCAGCTGTGATGAACTGTGTCACATTTAATTTTTTTGAAGTGTCATGAGAATGCCTGTTTGCAATCAACCTAATAACTTATGGCCCACCAGGGAGGGGAGGAATTCCCTGAAACCAGAGAGCCTTGAAAACTTTTCAGTTTCTCTCTAATTCAGAATTACAGTACTCAACTCTCACCCTCCAAAAGACAGCCCATTTGCTGAGGAACAGATATTTTACTTTTTTAAATATATAGGTATATTTCAGCATGTAGCTCTCAGAATCACAGAATTACCAGCTTTGATAGGATGTTTTAATTACTAATGCAACTAAATCAAAGCTTGGATCCTTTCAGTATCTCTGATTCCTGAGGCTACAGGGTTTGTCTAATTACTAGATTATTAATATTGTGACAATGCCGGAGGATCCAGGTTCGTTCCCTGGGTTGGGAAGACCCCCTGGAAAAGGAAATGGCAACCCACTCCAGGATTCTTGTCTGGAGAATCCTTTGGACAGAGGAGCCTGGCAGGCTGCAGTCCATGGGATCACCAAGAGTCAGACAGGTCTGAGTGACTAACACTTTCACTTTCACTTTCAACCAGTTGCCGCAGGAAGGGAGGTTCTGGGGGGGAAAAAAGGTCTGATAAGAGTGGGTAAATTAGAGTTTGGAAGACTTGACTTTATAATACATTCTAACAATAAAGAAAATATAAGAGCTGAGACATTTCCAGCAAGAACAAAGCTGTAGTAGACAGAATAATCCCTCCCCATGCTTTGTGGTCCTGTTAAGATTGCCAGGACTTATGAATTTTTGTGTTACGTGGCAAAAAAGAACTAATGTTGATGATTAAGCTGACTTTAAATGGAGATTAAAGTGGGTGGGCCCACTATAAAGCAAGCCTCTTTAAAGTGCAAGAGAGGACAGAAGAGGACTTGGAGATGTAGCCAGGGAAGCAGGGCCAGAGGTATGCCAAGTGGGAGGCTGGACCATCCATTGCTTAGAAGCCTTAGAAGATGGAGGAAGTGTAATCTACCAAGGACTGTGGACGCCTGTAGCAGCTGGTCAAGGCAAGGAAGCAGACTGTCCCCTAGAACCTCTAGAAAGTAATTTTAACCCAACCAAACCTGCCTTTTGTATAAGACATTACATTTGTGTTGCTTTAAACCACTGTGATTTGCAATGTCAAAAAAGAAAAAAAGCATAACCTAAAAGTTAAGAATTATGTTTTATTCAGTGAATTTTCTGAGTATTTGAGCCCAGAAGATAGGCTCTTAGATAATTCTGACAGACTGCTCCTAAGAGGTAAGGCAGGAACCAGGATACATAGATTTATATAGTTGAGACATCAAAAGATTACTATTAAGGAAACCCAGATATCTTAATCAGTCTTTAAGGCTTTCTATGTTGGGAAGATGCAAGCGTCTGGGCTCACTGGTCTTCCTCTGATAACACCTTGACTACCTAACATCTTGCTGTCCTCCTTCAAAGCCGCTCAGGGTACACAGTTGAGGGTGGTTGCCTGGTCTAGGAGCTTGATGGCTGCAATGTCCTTAGTTTATGAATATGGCAGTGACAATTTCTACACACAGTTATAGCAGCAGTATACTAAAACCGACTACATAAAGAGGAAAAAATCAGTTGTCTTCTGAAATTCATCACTTTAGATGGCCCAGATTCATGAACTGGACTAATAAAGAAAAAAATCCTAGTACCCAGTAGGTCTGGAATTGAGAAATATCAGCAGTATGGTCACTACAATATAATGCATCAAAATCTTGGCTACAGTTTAGGGAATCAAGTTAACAGTCAACAGCTTGGCTATGAAGTTAGAAGAGCATGGAAGAACAGGTAGAGACACTGATGTCCTTTCAGAAACAGTCTTGAACCACACTCGAACACACACTTTAGGGAAATGACGGTGTGGAGGCAGAATGCTGTGTATGTAGTACTGTTAACAAAGTGATAGAAGTATTACACCTTGTGGAAGTGGTGTGAGTGAAGAATAGAGGCTGTGAGAGCAGCTGTGAGAAGAATGAAGGCCCGGGTAGGAAGGGAAGGACTTGCCTCTGCTCCGTGCATGGAGCAGGAGGGGCAGAATTGACCACTGCTTTCCTGAGCAAGTCCTTCCACAGTATCTGAGATGGGAAATGCATTCACATATTAACTTGATTAAAAATAAACACTTACTTATAAATAAAATGTGTGCTTCTCGACATATATTTCCCATTTTATTTTGAACCTGAAAATTAATAAGGAAGAATTTAAGTCTCTCTTACAGTACTTAAGATTAGTTTTAGCTCCCAGAAAGTGTTATTTATTTCCCAAACAGGGGACAAAGTAAGACTGGCATAAATCATAGGTGTTTACATAGCTGCATATCCCAATTAATTATTTCCACATTGTGGTCAAACAATTAGTGAAGGTAATAGTCAAATCACAGAACCTTGCTAACTTCCATCAAAATAGACCTGATTTTGAAAAGAAAAAAAAATGATGTTCTCTGTAAACAAACAAACAAAAAAACCAGAAAGGATATTATTGTTGATCCATGACATGGGGTGAAGTTCTCCAGCGGAACAACCCCATAACTGTCATGTGGAGAGAATAGATGTTAATGACATGTAATTGCTTCCATGTCCAGTGAAGCACCCTTTGACATATGATCAGAAATGGGTAATGGCAGCTACTTCAGAGTAGATTTTCTTTTTTTTTTCCAGAGTAGATTTTCATCAGTTTGTCATTAAGCAGTGCTCATTCACCCCATGGGATATGCTCTTTTAGAACAGGCTAAACATGCATGTTACCTAAAGAACTAAGAAAAAGTGATATAATTTTTCTTTTGAGAGTAATAGGCCCTTAGTAAATTATTGGTGACTGGAAAAATACAGATGCTAATGAACTTAACACATTAATCTACATTGTGCAATTTGAGCACGTACTTTGACAGCCTTCCTATTAAGATGTACAATTGGCATCTCATCCCTTTGCCACTGTGTGACCTTGTGACTGCTTAGATTAATTGAGGATAATGAAAATGGTGCTGTGTAACTTTAAGGCATCCTCCTTTTCCTCTCTCTCCTCCTCTTAAAGCTATTTGCAGCTTCCTCTTATTTCTCTGGCCATGCTTTCTCTGGAATGGTCTAGATATTATGGAAGAGGATGGGAGACATTGACACTAACGTTCTCGAGGGTCCAGAAGTAAACACTTCTACTCCATGCCTGCTCCAGTGGACTGCCGTGCCAATAGCAGAATCATTTCCTTGCTAGGGAAATACACTATTTTGATCCAGCCCCGTTGAGTTTTCAGATGACTGCAGTTCCAGCTTATATCTGACTGAAATTACCCAAAAGACCAAGCAACTACTACCTAGGAGAATCGAGATCAATTTCATCACTGACAGAAGTATGAGCAATTTGAAATAGCTATTTTAAGTCTGCTTTGTATAATTAGTGATACAGTAATAGGGTCTGAAACATGCATGTACAAAGGTATCCACTTATTTATATTTGTTGTTATGGTTGAGTTAAAAAGAAAAGCTCCAGATAAGTATGCAACTTACATTTTACTTTGGAGAAATATATAACTTTGGAGAAAACCACTTAATCTAGGTCTTTGTTTCCATATCTCAAAAGAAATCATAATAATAGGAAACTCACCATATTGTTATAAGAATCAAATAAGATAAAAGAAAATAAAACACTTGGCAGTGGCAAATGCAATGTGGCAGATGTTTATGGGAAGTTAATCAAAGCTCCTGACCCTCTGCTGCTCTGTGCGATGTGTTGACCAGACGCATTGCAAAATCAGCACTCACCATTCAGAGGGGAGGTCTTTATCTCTAGTATCCCTTTTTGTTCTGAGGGCCTGCCGTTCTATATTTTATTAAGGAAAACTGTCTTTACTCTGTCCTTGGAAACTCTGGAGTTAGATACAAATGAAAAATTCAAGATTATCTATTATTTTCTTACTTTCATTAATAGAGTTAATGAAGACGGCTACACTTAGAAAACAATTCTCTTTTTTATCAACCAAGACAGTCTCTCAGTTAATGGATTTGGCCAAAACTCTTATAAACACTTACTGGACAAATTTTCAAAATAGATAAACAATAAATGACACTATTTCCTGTGCAATCAACTGCAATTATCTATTTCAGGAAAAAAAGTTTTAAAATTAGAAAGAAAAAACTAAATTATGACAATGTAAATCATACAGGAGAGAGAATGAAAAGAAATCAAAAGAAAAGATATCTCATTTCTTTAAAGGAATCTTACTCCGATTTTAACTGCATTATTCATCAACACTTACGACAGCATCCATCCTAATTTTCTCTAGCGTAGCTTTTTTTTTTTTTTAAGCTAGTAGAAAATAGGCCAACTGCCAGTTCTCCTACAGTTGCATTTGTAACAACACACAGGAACAGATTTTCTCTTTGCTTCCTCTATGATAAGATATAAGCTAAACCATGCATATAAAGCACAGAAG
>CADEAB010000432.1:0-65324 GCA_902825105.1 Syncerus caffer
CCTCATCGTGCGAAGACGTCGGAACCACGTGGTTTTTCTCGAGTTGCGGCGGGATTCTCGAGTTACGACGGGGGATTTCAGGCTTTCCTCTTGTGTTGGCCCAGGGAAGCCCGATCTTCCATTCGAGTTGGAGGAAAAGCTGGGGGTTGCGCTAGAGTCACTTCAGGGCCAAAGAGACCTCATCTAGGCGTGTGTCCAGGACCCAATATTCCTCTCAAGGGAAGACAGGGATCTCGGGGTTGCATCCCAGACTCAGCCAGCGAGTCAGTCCTCATCTCGAGGGGAAGCAAAGGCCTCTGCTCTCCCCTCGCGTCACGACGCGTGTCTCTTGGAGCCCACTGAGTGGCCTAAAGGGAGTCAAGCCTCCTCTTCCGTTTGGAGAGAGGACTCGGGATTGCTCTCCAGGCCATGCGGGACAAGAAGGCCCTCATCTCGCGATGCTGGGGGCGTCTCGTGTGTTTCCTCGAGCTGGGGGCGCCAGTGTGGGTTTTCTCCGAGGTACGACGGGGAAGCGCCAGGGAGCCTCTCGCGTGGCGCCAGGGAAGTCAGGTCTCCATGCACGTGGCGAGGGGGAGCGCGTCCTTGCCCCCGAGTCATGGGAGGGGCCTAGGGCCTCAGGACACGTGGAAGAAGGACTCTCGAGGTCTTTCTCGGGTTGCGGCAGGAAACCCTCATTCCCCTCCACTTCTGCCGGTGACCTTAGGGAACTTCCCAGGGTGCCTCTGAGAGGCGAGGCAGACGGTGGGGTTGGCAGGGCCTCTCGGGTACTCCACTGGGTTTGGCGCGATGGAAGAGGGCCTCGTCTCGAGTGGAGGCAGGACCCTCAGGCTTCCTCCCCGTTTCGGACTCCGATCGCAGGGTTCCTGCAGAGTTGGGATAGGAGAGCCCGGCCTCGTCTTGTCTGAGCAATGGAAACCCGCTGGCCTCTCGAGTCGCTCAGGGGGTCTCAGGCCCCTTGTCGAGCGGTGTGCGGAACGTGCGGGTTTTTCCGGACGACGCACGGGGGTGTCAGTGCCCCTTCGCGTTGTGCCTTCGTCCACAGGGTTGCCTTCGAAGAGGTGTCCGGGCACCGGGTTCTTTTTCAGGAGCGGACCGGCAAATCGGGGTCGTTCGGCATGTGGCACCACCCACGAGGCTAGACTCGACTTTCCTCGTGGGACCGGCCTCATCCTGAGGTGCGCCGGGAAGGCCAGGAACCCCTTCCAGTCCAAGCAGGGGAATCGACTCTACTGGCGCGATCAGGAGGGGAGAAGGGGCTCAGATGAAGCAGTGCCGGGAACCCCGGTGTTCCGCTCGAGGGAGACCGGCCTGTTGGGGACCTTTTGGGGTCCCCTCATGGGTGTCAGGAAACGTTGCGCCCCTCAGGACGGCACACGGGACTTCTCCTGAGACGCCGTAGCGGGCGAGGGCCTCATCGTGCGAAGACGTTGGAACCACGTGGTTTTTCTCGAGTTGCGGCGGGATTCTGGAGTTACGACGGGGATTTCAGCCTTCCTCTTGGGTTGGCCCAGGGAAGCCCAATCGTCCATTCGGGTGGCGAGGGAAAGCTGGGGGTTGCGCTCGAGTCACTGCAGGGCCAAAGAGACCTCATCTAGGCGTGTGTCCAGGACCCTGTATTCCTGCCAAGGGAAGACAGGGATCTCGGGGTTGCATCCCAGACTCAGCCGGCCAGTCAGGCCTCGTCTCGAGGGGAAGAAAAGGCCTCCGCTCTCCCCTCGCGTCGCGACGCGTATATCTTGGAGCCCACCAAGTGGCCTAAAGGGAGTCCAGCCTCCTCTTCCGTTTGGAGAGAGGACTCGGGATTGCTCTCCAGGCCACGCGGGACAAGAAGGCCCTCATCTCGCGATGACGGGGTCGTCTCCTGGGTTTCCTCGAGCTGCGGCGCCAGTGGGGGTTTGCTCCCGAGGTACGACGGGGAGCGCAGGGAGCCTCTCGCGTGGCGCCAGGGACGTCAGGTCTCCAGGCGCGTGGCGAGGGGGAGGGCGTCCTTGCCCTCGAGTCATGGGAGGGGCCTAGGGCCTCAGGACGCGTTGAAAAATGACTCTCGAGGTCTTTTCTCACGGTGCGGCAGGAAACCCTCATTCCCCTTGTCTTCTTCTGGTGACTTTAGGGAACTTCCCAGGGTGCCTCTGAGAGGTGAGGGAGACGGTGGAGTTCGCGGGGCCTCTCGGGACTCCACTGGGTTTGGCGCGATGGAAGAGGGCCTCGTCTCGAGTGGAGGCAGGACCCTCAGTCTTCCTCTCCGTTTCGGACTCCGATCACAGGGTTCCTGCAGAGTTGGTACAGGATAGTCAGGCCTTGTGTGGTCTGAGGAATGGCACCCCACTGGCCTCTCGAGTCATTCAGGGGGTCTCAGTCCCCTTTTCAAGCTGCGTGCTGAACCTACAGTGTTTTCCAGATGATGCACGGTGGTGTCAGTGCCCCTTCGCGTTGTGCCTTCATCCACAGGGTTTCCTTCGAAGAGGTGTCCGGGCATCGGTTTGTTATTGAGGAGCTGACCGGGAAATCGGGGTCGTTCGGCATGTGGCACCGCCCACGTGGCGAGTCTCGAATTTCCTCGTGAGACCGTCCTCCTCCTGAGGTGAGCTGGGAAGTCCGGGAACCCCTTCCAGACAAAGCAGGAGAATCAACTCTCCTGTCGCCATCAGAAGGGTAGAAGGGGCTCAGATGAAGCAGTTCCGGGAACCTCGGTGTTCCCCTCGAGTTAGTCCGGCCTGTCGAGGAACTTTTGGGATTGCCTCAAGGTTGTCATTATACGTTGCGCACCTCAGGACGGCACATGGGACTTTTCCTGATACGCTGTAGCAGGCAAGGGCCTCATCTTGCGAAGACGTGGTTTTTCTCGAGTTTGGCGTGATTCTGGTGTTACGACTTGGATTTCAGGCTTCCTCTTTTGTTGGCCCATGGAAGCCCAATCTTCTTTTCGAGTTGTGAGGGAAAGCTGGGGGTTGCGCTCGAGTCACCGCAGGGCCAAAGAGACCTCATCTAGTCGTGTGTCCGGGACCTAATATTCTTCTCAAGGGAAGACAGGGATCTCGGTGTGGCATTCCAGACTCAGCCGGGGAGTCAGGCCTCGTCTCGAGGGCAAGCAAAGTCCTCCGCTGTCCTCTCGAGTCCCGACGCGTATCTCTTCGAGCTCACTGAGTGGCCTCAAGGGAGTCAAGCCTCCTCTTCTGTTTGGACAGATGCTCGGGATTGTTCTCTAGGCCACGCAGGACAAGAAGCCCCTTGTCTCGCCATGATGGGGGCCTCTCCTGGGTTTCCTCTAGCTACGGCTCCACTGGGGGTTTTCTCACGAAGTACGAAGTAGAGCTCAGGGAGCCTCTCGTGTGGCGCCGAGCAAGTCAGGTCTCCATGTGCATGGCGAGGGGGAGCGCGTCTTTCCCTTCTCAGCTGTGCGATCAGCTCCTACACAGCTGCACATTAGTGCCTATTCCGCGGCATGATCACAGTCTGTCAGCCTCTTGATCAGTGACTGACAGCTGATTGATCAGGGCCTAATCAGCCATGTGATCAGAGTCTGTCACCCACTTGATCAGCGCCTGTCACCCCGTGATCACCGCCTACTCAGACGCATGATCAGCGCTTACTCAGCCACCCAACAAGCGCCTTTCGACAGCTTGTTGATCGCCTACTCAGTCACGCAATCAGTTCCTATACAGCCACGTTATCAGCACCTGTCACCATCTTAATCAGCACTTGTTAGCCGCTTGATGAGGGCCTACTCAGCTGCACAATCAGCGCCTACTCAGCAGTGCTATCAGTGTCTACTCAGCCAGGTGTTCAGCGCCTAATCAGCCACGCAATCAGCACGTGTCAGCCACTTGATCAGAGCATTCTCCGCCCCGCCATCACTGCCTCTCAGCCAGGTGATCAGCACCTTTCAGGAACGCGATCAGTGCATATTCAGCCACGTGATCAGCACCTTTCAGTCGGTTGAACTGCACCTGTCAGCCGTTTGATCAGTGCTTTCAGCCGTTTGATCAGCGCTGTCAGCCACTTGATCTGCGCATAGTGAAAAGCACGATCAGTGCCTACTAACCTACATAATCATCGCCTATCAGCTGCCTGAGAAGCACGTGTCAGACACTTGATCAGCGCCTATCAGCCGATTAATCAGGACCTGTCAGCCGCTTGATCAACAACTGTCAGCCATTGATCAGCATCTAATCAGCCACATAATGAGTGCCTACATAGCAGCATGATCAAAACTGAATCAGCTGCGTGATCAGTGCCTACTCAGCCTCGCGATCAGTGCCTTCTCAGGCCCGCGATCAGCGCCTGTCAGGCCGTTAATTAGCAGCTGTCAGCCGAGTGATCAGCGCCTAGTCAGCCCCGCGATCAGCGCCTGTCAGCTGCTTGATTAGCATTGGTCACCGCTTGAACAGCAACTACTCAGCCACACTATCTAGCCTACTCGACTGAACGATCAGCGCCTACTCAGCCACGCGATCAGAACGTGTCAGCCACTTGATCAGAGCATTCTCAGCCTCGCCATCACTGCCTCTCAGCCAGGTGATCAGCACCTTTCAGGTACGCGATCAGTGCATATTCAGCCACGTGATAAGCTCCTGTCAGTCGCTTGAACTGAGCCTGTCAGCCGTTTGATCAGCGCTGTCAGCCACTTGATCTGCGCATAGTGAAAAGCACGATCAGCGCCTACTAACATACATGATCATCGCCTGTGAGCCGCCTGAGAAGTGCATGTCAGACACTTGATCAGCGCCTGTCAGCCACTTAATCAGGACCTGTCATCCGCTTGATCAGCAACTGTCAGCCAATTGACCAGCGTCTAATCAGCCACATAATGAGTGCCTACATAGCAGCGTGATCAACACTGAATCAGCCGCGTGATCAGCACCTACTCAGCCTCGCGATCAGCGCCTTCTCAGCCCCACGATCAGCGCCTGTCAGTCAATTAATCAGGACCTGTGAGCCGCTTGATCAGCGCATGTCAGCAGATTGATCAGCACTTTCTCAGCTGCGCGATGAGCTCCTACTCAGCTGTGCATTAGCACCTATTCTGCCGCGTGATCAGAGTGCGTCACCCTCTTGATCAGCACCTGTCAGCCGCTTGATCAGCACCTACACAGCCAAGCGATCAGTTCCTACTCAGCCTCACAATCAGTGCTTCTCACCCTCTTGATCAGCGCCTACTCGGCCGTCCGTTAAGCAACTGTCAGCCACTTCAAAAACACCTGTCAGCCACTTGATCAGCGCCTATCAGCCACTTGATCAACAACTGTCAGCAGCTTGAGCAGCACCTGTCGGCCACTTGATCAGCACTTGTAAGCTTCTTGATCAGTGCCTAATCAGCCACTCGATCAGCGCCTACTAAGCCATGTGATCAGCGCCCACACAGCCGCACGATCAGCACCTACTCAGCCACGTGATCAGCGCCTACTTAGCCACTCGATCAGCACCTGTCAGCTGCTTGATTAGCACCTGTAAGCCTCTTACACAGAGCCTGTCAGCCACACAATCAGTGCCTACTCAGCTGTGCGATCAGCGCCTGTCAGCCAATTGATCAGCACCTGTCAGCCACGTGGTCAGCGCCTTTCAGGCATGTGATCAACGCCTATTAAGCCATGTGATCATCATCTGTCAGCCACTTGATTAGCACCTGTCAGCCTCTTACACAGCACCTGTCAGCCAAACGATCAGTGCCTACTCAGCTGTGCGATCAGCGTCTGTCAGCCGATTGATCGGCACTTGTCAGCCACGTGGTCAGCGCCTTTTAGGCATGCGTTCAGTGCCTATTAAGCCGTGCGATCGTCAACTGTCAGCCGCTTGATTAGCACGTTTCAGCGGTTTGAACAGCGCCTCTCAGCCGATTGATCATCACCTAATGAACGGCATGATCAGCGGCTACTCAGCCGCACAATCAGTGCCTCTCAGGCCCTTGATCAGCGCCCCATCAGCCACACGATCAGCACCTACTCAGCCACACGATCAGAACATAGTTACCCCTCATTCAGCATCTACTCAGCCACGCTATCAGCGCCTTATCCTCCCCACGATCAGCGCCTGTCAGCCGCTGGATCACCATTGGTCAGCCGCTTGATTAGCGCCTGTCAGCCACTTGAACAGCACCTACTCAGCCGAATGATCAGCGCCTAGTCAGCCATGCAATCAGCACCTGTCAGCCGCTTGATCACCATTGGTCAGCCGCTTGATCAGCACATGTCAGCCACTTGATCACCGCCTTCTCAGCTGCGCGATCAGCTCCTACTCAGCTGTGCTTTAGCGCCTACTCCGCCGCGTGATCAGAGTATGTCAGCCGCTTGATCAACGCCTGACAGCCGCTTGAACAGGGCCTGACAACCGCTTGATCAGTGCCTAATCATCCATGTGATCAGATTCTGTCACCCGCTTGATCAGCACCAGTTAGCTACTTGATCAGCGCTTACACAGCCAAGTGATCAGTTCCTACTCAGCCTCACGATCAGCGCTTTTCAGAGTATTGATCAGCCCCTACTCGGCCGTGTGATCAGCAACTCTCAGCCGCTTGAAAAACACCTGTCAGCTGCTTGATCAGCGCCTATCAGCCACTTGATCAGCAACTGTCCGCAGCTTGAGCAGCCCCTGTCGGGTGCTAGATCAGCGCATGTAAGCTTCTTGATCAGCACCTAATGAGCTGCTCGATCAGCACCTACTCAGCTGCGCAATCAGCACCTACTCAGCTGCTTCATCAGCGCCTACTAAGCTGCGCGATCAGTGCCTTCTCAGCACCTGTCACCAACTTGATATGCACCGGTCAGCCACTTCATCAGTACCTGTCAGTTGCTTCATAATTTCCTCTCAGCCGCTTGATCAGCAGTTTCTCAGCCGTGAGATCAGCGCCTACTCAGGAGCGCATCAGTGGCTACTCAGCTGCGTGATCAGAGTCTGTCTGTGGCTTGATCAGCGCCTGTCAGCAGCTTGATCAGCTCCTAACGAGCCGCGCGATCAGTGCCTACTCATCCGCGGGATCAGCGCCTGTCAGCCGCTTGACAAGCACCTGTCAGCCCATTGATCAGCACGTATCAGCTGCTTCATCAGCATCTGTCAGCCTCTTGATCAGCTCCTGTCAGCTGCTTGATTAGGACCTGTCAGCCGCTTGATCAGCAACTGTCAGCCGCTTGATCAGCATCTAATCAGCCACATAATCAGTGCCTACACAGCCACGTGATCAGCGCCTGTCAGCCACGTGATCAGACTTCTTAATTGCTTGATCAGCACCTGTGAGGTGCTCAATCAGCTCCAGTCAGTGGCGTGATCAGCACCTACTCATCCACGTGATCAGCACATGTCAGCCGATTGATCAGTGCCTGAAAGCTGATTGAAAAACGCCTGTCAGACGCTGGATCAGCGACTATCAGCCACTTGATCAGCAACTGTCAGCAACTTTAGCAGCACCTGTCAGCTGCTTGATCAGCGCTTGTAAGCTTCTTGATCAGCGCCTAATCAGCCGCTTGATGAGCGCCTACTCAGCCGTGTGATTAGCGCCTACTCAGGCACTCGATCAGTGCCTACTCAGCCTCGTGATCAGCACCTACTCAGCCGCGTGATCAGCACCTGTCAGCCGCTTGATTAGCAACTGTCAGCCTCTTACAAAGCGCCTGTGAGCTGCACGATCAGAGCCTACTCAGCTATGCGATCTGTGCCTGTCAGCCGCTTGATCAGCATCTGTCAGCAACGCGATTAGAGCTTACTCATCCACGTGATCAGCGCCTACTCAGCAGTGCCATCAGCACCTCTCAGCCGCTTGATTAGCACCTGTCAGCCTCTTACACAGCGCCTGTCAGCCACACGATCAGTGCCTACTCAGCCGCATGATCAGCGCCTAATCATCTCCACGATAAGCACTTTTCAGCCACTTGATCAGCAGTTGTCAGCTGCTTGATCAGTGCCTACTCACCTGCACAATCAGCACCTACTCAGCCACGTGATCAGCACCTGTCAGCCGAGCAAACAGCACCTGTCAGCCTCTTGATCAGCGCTTCTTAGTCCCTTGATCAGCGCCTACTCAGCCTCGAGTTCAGCGCCTCTTAGCCGCTTAATCTGCGCCTACTCAGCCGCGCGAATAGCGCCTTTTGGCCCCTTGATCATCGCCTACTCAGCCGAGCAATCAGCACCTAACCAGCCACTTCATCAGCACCTACTCAGCCGCAACATCAGAGTATACACAGCCACCTGTTCAGAGCCTATTCAGCCGTGAGATCAATTTCTCTCAGCCTCTCGATCAGCGCCTGTCAGCCACGTCATCACCACCTACTTAGCCGCACGATCAGAGCCTTTCAGCTGCTTGATCAGCACATGTCAGCCGCTTGAAAACACCTGTGAGCCACTTCATCAGCGCCTCTGAGCCACTTCATCAGCACCTCTCACCCAATTGATCATCGCCTACAAACCGCTTGATCAGTGCCTGTAAGCCGTGCAACCAGCGCCTTTCAGCCACTTGATCAGCGCCTGTCAGCCACTTGATCAGTGCATACAGATCGGCCCGATCAGAGCCTAATCAGCCACACGATCAGCGACACTCAATCACTTGATCTGTGCCTACTCAACCACACGAGCAGTGCCTACTCACCCTCGCAATCCGCGCTTGTCAGCCCCTTGTTCAGCGCATACTCAGCCACGCGATCAGCCCCAACTCAGCCGCGCGATCAACACAGACTTAACCACATAATCAGGGCCTACTCAGCCACACGATCAGCGCCTCTCAATCGATTGATTTGCGCCTACTCAGTCGCCTGATCAACGCTTCTTAGCCGCTTGATATGCTCCTACTCAGCCACGTGATCAGTGCCTACACAGTTGCATGATCAGCGCCTGTCAGCCACTTGAGAAGCACCTGTCAGCCACTTGAACAGTGATTACTCATCTGCGCAATCAGTGCCTACAGAGCCGCATGATCGTCGAGTGTCAGCCAATTGAGACGCACCTGTCATCTGCTAGATAAGCACCTATCAACCACTTGATCAGCACCTGTCAGCCACTTGATCAGCAGTTGTCAGCTGCTTGATCAGTGCCTACTTGGCTGCGCGATCAGCACCTGTCAGCCGAGCAATCAGCACCTGTCAGGTGCTTGAATAGCGCTTCTGGGCCGCTTGATCAGCGCCTACTAGGCCTTGATTTCAGCGCCTATTAGCCGCTTGATCTGCGCCTACTCAGCCACACGAATATCGCCTGTCGGCTCCTTGATCAACGCCTACTCGGCCGCGCAATCAGCGCCTACCCAGCCGCTTTATCAGTGCCTACTCAGCCGCATCATCAGAGTATACACAGCCACCTGTGCAACGCCTATTCAGCCGTGCGATCAATTTCTCTCAGCCTCTCGATCAGAGCCTGTCAGCAGCTTGATCAGCGCATGTCAGCCGCTTGAAAACACCTGTGAGCCACTTGATCAGCGCCTATCAGTGGCTTCATCACCACCTCTCAGCGAATTGATCAGCGCCTGCAAGCCGCTTGATCAGCGCCTGTAAGCCGCGTGATCAGCACCTGCTAGCTGCTCGATCAGCACCTACTTAGTGGATAGTCAGCAACTGTCAGCCGCTTGATGAGCATCTGTCAGCCACTTGAACAGCGCCTGTCATCCGCTTGTTCAGCGCCTTTCAGCCACTTGATCAGCGCCTACTGAGCCGTATGATCCGTGTCTACTCAGCTGCATGATCAGCGACTACGCAGCCACGTGATCAGCGCCTGTCCGACACATGATCAGTACCTCTTATCTGCTTGATCAGCGCCTGTGATCCGCACAATCAGCTCCTGTCAGAGGCGCGATCAGCGCCTTCTCATCCACGTGATCAGCACCTGTCAGCCGTTTGATCAGTGCCTGTCAGCCACTTTATCAGAGCAACAGATTGGCACAATCAGCGCCTACTCACCCGCGCAATCAGCACTTGTCAGCCCCTCGTTCAGCGCATACTCAGCCACCCAATCAGTTCCTGTCATTCGTGCAATCTGAGCCTACTCAGCCATGCGATCAGCCCCAACTCAGCCTTGCAATCAACACAGACTAGCCACACAATCAGCGCCTACTCAGCCACACGATCAGCACTTCTCAACCGCTTGATTTCCGCCTACTCAGCCACATGATGTGCGCCTACTCAACTGCGTGATCTACGCTTCTCAGCCGCTTGATCTGCGCCTCTTCAGCCATGCAATCAGCGCCTACTCAGCTACGTGATCAGCGCCTGTCATCCGCTTGAGAAGCACCTGTCAGCCACTTGAACAGCACCTACTCAGCCGCGCAATCAGTGCCTACTGAGACGCGTGATCAGCGAGTGTCAGCCACTTGAGAAGCACCTGTCATCCGCTAGATAAGCACCTACCAACCGCTTGACCAGCACCTTTCAGCCACTTGATCAGCAGTTGTCAGCTGCTTGATCAGCTCCTCTTCAGCTGTGCAATCAGCTCCTACTCAGCTGCGCATTATCTCCTACTCCTCCGCATGATCAGAGTCTGTCACCCGCTTGATCAGCGCCTTTCAGCTGCTTGATCAGCACCTACTCAGCCGCAGGATCAGCGCCTGTCAGCCGCTTAAGCAGTGCCTACTCTGACGCATGATCAGTGCTTATTCAGCCACCTGATAAGCGCCTGTTGACTGCCTGTTGATTGCCTACTCAGTCGCGCAATCAGTGCCTACTCAGCCACGGTATCAGCACCTGTCACCCTCTTAATCAGCACCTGTTAGCCGCTTGATGAGGGCCTACTCAGCTGCACAATCAGCGCCTACTCAGCCGCGCTCTCAGTGCCTAATTAGCCGCGCAATCAGCGCCTAATCACCTGTGTGATCAGTGCCCTCCAGCCGCTTTACAAGCACCTGTCAGCCACATGATCAGCATCTTCTCACCCATGCAATCAGCTCCTACTCAGCCAGATCATTAGCGCGTACTAAGCCTCGTGATCAGCGCCTACTCAGCTGCAAAATGAGCACCTCCTCAGCCAAGCAATCAGAGCCTACTCAGCTGTGCTATCAGTGTATACTCAGCCACATATTCAGCGCCTAATCAGCCACGCAATCAGCACGTGTCAACCACTTAATCAGAGCATTCTCAGCTGCACCATCAGAGACTCTCAGCCAGGTGAACAGCACCTTTCAGGTACGCGATCAGTGCATGTCAGCCGCTTGAACTGCACTGTCAGCCGTTTGATCAGCGCCTGTCAGCCACTTGATCAGCACCTAGTGAACAGCACGATCAGCGCCTACGCAGCCACATGATCAGCGCCTGACAGCCACTTGAGAAGCACGTGTCAGACACTTGATCAGCGCCTATCAGCCACTTAATCAGGACCTGTCAGCCTCTTGATCAGAGTCTAATCAGCCACATAATCAGTGCCTACACAGCCGTGCGATCAGGGCCTGTCAGCCACATGATCAGTACAGCTTAGCTGCTTGATCAGTGCCTGTGAGCCATGCAATCAGCTCCTGTCAGTTGCTCGAACAGCGCCTCCTCATCCACCTGATCAGCACCTGTCAGCCGTTTGATCAGTGCCTGTAAGCCGATTGAGCAACGCCTGTGAGCCGCGGGATCAGCGCCTGTCAGCCACTTGATCATCGCATACAGATCGGCCCGATCAGCACCTACTGAGCCACGCGATCAGCGCCTCTCAACCACTTGATCTGTGCCTACTCACCGCAAAATCAGTGCCTACTCACCCGCGCAATCAGCGCTTGTCAGCCCCTTGTTCAGCGCATACTCAGCCAGACGATCAGTGCCTGTCATTCATGCAATCTGTGCCTACTCAGCCACGCGATCAGCCCCAACTCAGCCTCACAATCAACACAGACTAAGCCACACAATCAGCGCCTAGTCAACCACACAATCAGCACCTACTCAGCCACACGATCAGCATCTCTCAACCGATTGATTTGCAACTACTCAGCCACATGATCTGCGCCTACTCAACCACGTGATCAACGCTTCTCGGCCGCTTGATCTGCGCCTACTCAGCCATGCTATCAGCGCCTACTCAGCAGTGTGATCAGTGCCTGTCAGCAGCTTGAGAAGCTCCTGTCACACGCTTGATCTCTGCCTCCTCAGCCGCACAATTGGCACCTACTCAGACGCTCAATCAGCGCTTGTAAGCCCCTTGTTCAGCACCTACTCAACCACGCGATCAAGTCTGTCATCCGCTTGATAAGCACCTATTAGACACTTGATTAGCACCTTTCATCCACTTCATCAGCACCTGTCAGCTGCTTGATTATCGCCTACTCAGCCGCATGATCAGTTCCTATTCAGCCACGGCATCAGCACCTGTCAGCCTCTTGAGCAGCACCTACTCAGCCGCTTGATCAGCACCTACTCAGCCTTGCGATAAGTACATGTCTGCCACTTGATCAGCACCTGTCCACCTATTGAACAGCGCCTATTCAGCCACGTGATCAGCGCCTACTCAGCCACGCGATCAGCGCCTAGTCAGCCCCGTGATCAGCATCTGTCAGCCGCTTGATCAGCACCTGCCAACCACTTGATCAGCACCGAATCAGCCGTGCGATCATCGCATACTCAGCCCCACCATCACTGCCTACTCAGCCCCACGATCAGCGCCTCTCAGCTGATTGATCTGCGAAGACTCAGACACACGATCAGCGCCTATTCATTCATGCAATCAGTGCTGGTCAGGCCCTTGTTTAGCACCTACTCAGCCATGCCATCACAGATTGTCAGCCGCCTGATCAGCACCTATTAGACACTTGACAAGCACCTGTCAGCCACTTGATCAGCACCAGTGAGCCGCTTGATCAGTGCTTACACAGCCAAGCGATCAGTTCCTACTCAGCCCCATGATCAGTGCTTCTCACCGTCTTGATCAGGGCCTACTCGGCCATGTGATCAGCACCTATAAGCCACTTGAGCAGCACCTGTCGGCCGCTTGATCAGCGCTTTTAAGCTTCTTGATCAGGGCCAAATCAGCCGCTCAATCAGCGACTACTCAGCCGCTCGATCAGCACCTACTCAGCCCCGTGATCAGTGCCTACCAGCCGCTTCATCAGCTCTACTCAGCCGCACCATTAGAGTATACACAGCCACCTGTTCAGTGCCTATTCAGCTGTTTCATCAATTTCTCTCAGCCTCTCGATCAGCGCCTGTCAGCCACATCATCAGCACCTACTCTGTCACACAATCAGAGCCTGTCAGCCGCTTGATCAGAGCATGTCAGCCACTTGAAAACACCTGTGAGCCCATTGATCAGAGCCTATCAGCCGCTTCATCAGCACCTCTCAGCCAATTGATCAGCGCCTATGCAGTCATGCAATCAGCGCTGGTCTGCCCCTTGTTTAGCGCCTACTCACCCGCGCAATCAGTGCTTGTCAGCCCCTAGTTCAGCGCATAATCAGCCACGCGATCAGTGCCTGTCATTCGTGCAATCTGTGCCTACTCAGCCACGCGATCAGCCCCAACTCAGCTGCGTGATCAACACAGACTTAGCCACACAATCAGCGCCTACTCAGCCATACGATCAGCACATCTCAGCCGCTTGATTTGCACCTATTCAGCCACATGATCTGCGCCTACTCAACCGCGTGATCAATGCTTCTCAGCCGCTTGATCTGCGCCTACTCAGCCACGCGATCAACGCCTCCTCAGCCGCGTGATCAGCACCTGTCAGCCGCTTGATTACCTCCTGTCAGCCTCTTACATAGCACCTGTCAGCCGCACAATCAGTGCCTACTCAGCGGTGGCATCAGTGTCTGTCAGCCAAATGATCAGCACCTGTCTGCCGCGCGATCAGCGTCTGTCAGGCATGCGATAAGCGCCATCTAAGCCGTGCGATCAGAAACTGTCAACCGCTTGATCAACACCTGTCAGCAGTTTGAACAGCGCCTGTCAGACACTAGATCATCACCTACTGACCGGAACGATCAGGGTCTACTCAGCCGCACGAACAGAGCCTGTCAGCCGCTTGATCAGTACATGTCAGCTGCTTGAAAACACCTCTGAGACGATTGATCAGCGCCTATCAGCCGCTTCATCAGCACCTCTCAGCCAATTGATCAGCACTTCTAAGCCGCTTGATCAGCGCATGTAAGCTGCTCGATCAGTGCACACTTGATCAGCGCCTATCAGCCACTTAATCAGGAACTGTCAGCCGCTTGATCAGCATCTAATCAGCCACATAATCAGTGCCTACACAGCTGCGTGATCAGGGCCTGTCAGCCACATGATCAGTACCTCTTAGCTGCTTGGTCAGCGCCTTTGAGCCGCGCAATCAGCTCCTGTCACTTGTGCGATCAGCGCCTACTCATCCACGTGATCAGCACCTGTCAGCCGTTTGATCAGTGCCTGTAAGCCGATTGAACAACGCCTGTCACCTGCTGGATCAGCACCTGTCAGCCACTTGATCAGCCCATACAGATCGGCGCGATCAGCCCCTACTCAGCCGCGCGATCAGCGCCTCTCAACCGCTTGATCTGAGCCTACACAACCGCACGATCAGCGCCTACTCACCCACGCAATAGTGCCTACTCAGCCGCGCGATCAGCGCCTATTCAGCCTCGTGATCAGCACCTTCCAGCTGCTTTAAAAGCACCTGTCAGACGCCTGATCTGCATGACTCAGCCACACAATCAGTTCCTACTCAGCCAGTTCATTAGCACTTAGTCAGCCGCGCGATCAGTGCCTACTCAGCAGCAGGATAAGCGCCTGTCGCCCCCTTAATCAGCGCCTACTCGGCCGCTTCATCAGCGCTTACTCAGCTGCATCATCAGAGTATATACAGCCACATGTTCAGCGCATATTCAGCAACGCGATCAATTTCTCTCAGCCTCTGGTTCAGCGCCTGTCAGACACGCCATCGGCACCTACTCAGCTGCACTAGCAGAGCCTATCAGCCACTTGAAAACACCTGTGAGCCGCTTGATCAGCGCCTATCAGCCACTTCATCAGCACCTCTCAGCCAATTGATCACTGCCTGCAAGCCGCTTTATCAGCGCCTGTAAGCGGCGCAATCAGCGCTTTTCAGCCCCTTGATGAGCGCCTGCCAGCCACTTGATCAGTGCCTACTGAGCCGTACGATCCATGCCTACTCAGCAGCGTGATCAGCGCCTTTCAGCCGCTTGATCTGCGCTTACTCAGCCACAACATCTGCGCCTACGTAGTCACGCCATCAGTGCTGGTCAGCCACTTGTCTAGCGCCTACTCAGCCGCGCAATCAGAGTCTGTCACCCGCCTGGTCAGCACCCATTAGACGCTTGACAAGCACTTGTCAGCCACTTGATCAGCACCAGTTAGCCGCTTGCTCAGCGCCTACACAGCCAAGCGATCAGTTCCTACTCCGCCTCACGATGAGCGCTTCTCAGCCTCTTGATCAGTGCCTACTCGCCCGTGCGATCAGCAACTGTCAGCCACTTGAAAAACACCTGTCAGCCGCTGGATCAGCGCCTCTCAGCCACTTGATCAGCAACTGTCAGCAGCTGGAGCAGCACCTGTGGGCCGCTTGAACAGCGCTTGTAAGCTTCTTGATCAGCGCCTACTCAGCCGCTTGATCAGCGCCTACTCAGCCACCTGATCAGCGCCTACTCAGCCGCATCATCCGAGAATACACAGCCACCTGTTCAGCGCCTATTCAGCCGTGCGATTAATTTCTCTCAGCCTCTCGATCAGCCCCTGTCAGCCATGAAATCAACGCCTATTCAGCTGCACGAACAGAGCCTGTCAGCTGCTTGATCAGTGCCTGTCAGCTGCTTGAAAACACCTGTGAGCTGCTTGATCAGCGCCTATCAGCCACTTCATCAGCACCACTCAGCCAATTGATCAGCGCCTGCAAGCCGCTTTATCAGCGCCTGTAAGTGGCGCAATCAGCGCCTTTCAGCCCCTTGATGAGTGCCTGCAAGCCACTTGATCAGTGCCTACTGAGCCGTACGATCCGTGCCTACTCAGCAGCGTGATCAGCGCCTTTCAGCAGCTTGATCTGCGCTTACTCAGCCACAACATCTGCACCTACGCAGTCACTCCATCAGCGCTGGTCAGCCCCTTGTTTAGCGCCTACTCAGCCGCGCAATCAGAGTCTGTCACCCGCCTGATCAGCACCCATTAGACGCTTGACAAGCACTTGTCAGCCACTTGATCAGCACCAGTTAGCCGCTTGCTCAGCGCCTACACAGCCAAGCGATCAGTTCCTACTCAGCCTCACGATGAGCGCTTCTCAGCCTCTTGATCAGCGCCTACTCGCCCGTGCGATCAGCAACTGTCAGCCACTTGAAAAACACCTGTCAGCCGCTGGATCAGCCCCTCTCAGCCACTTGATCAGCAACTGTCAGCAGCTTGAGCAGCACCTGTGGGCCGCTTGAACAGCGCTTGTAAGCTTCTTCATCAGCGCCTACTCAGCCGCTCGATGAGCGCCTACTCAGCCTCGTGATCAGCGCCTACGCAGCCGCTCAATCAGAGCCTACTCAGCCACCTGATCAGCGCCTTCTCAGCCGCAACATCCGAGAATACACAGCCACCTGTTCAGCGCCGATTCAGCCGTGCGATTAATTTCTCTCAGCCTCTCGATCAGCCCCTGTCAGCCATGAAATCAACGCCTATTCAGCTGCACGAACAGAGCCTGTCAGCTGCTTGATCAGTGCCTGACAGCTGCTTGAAAACACCTGTGAGCCGCTTGATCAGCGCCCATCAGCCACTTCATCAGCACCTCTCAGCCAATTGATCAGCGCCTGCAAGCCGCTTTATCAGCGCCTGTAAGCGGCGCAATCAGCGCCTTTCAGCCCCTTGATGAGCGCCTGCAAGCCACTTGATCAGTGCCTACTGAGCCGTACGATCCGTGCCTACTCAGCAGCGTGATCAGCGCCTTTCAGCCGCTTGATCTGCGCTTACTCAGCCACAACATCTGCACCTACGCAGTCACGCCATCAGCGCTGGTCAGCCCCTTGTTTAGCGCCTACTCAGCCACGCAATCAGAGTCTGTCACCCGCCTGATCAGCACCCATTAGACGCTTGACAAGCACTTGTCAGCCACTTGATCAGCACCAGTTAGCCGCTTGCTCAGCGCCTACATAGCCAAGCGATCAGTTCCTACTCAGCCTCACGATGAGCGCTTCTCAGCCTCTTGATCAGCGCCTACTCGCCCGTGTGATCAGCAACTGTCAGCCACTTGAAAAACACCTGTCAGCCGCTGGATCAGCGCCTCTCAGGCACTTGATCAGCAACTGTCAGCAGCTGGAGCAGCACCTGTGGGCCGCTTGAACAGCGCTTGTAAGCTTCTTGATCAGCGCCTACTCAGCCGCTCGATCAGCGCCTACTCAGCCACCTGATCAGCGCCTACTCAGCCGCATCATCCGAGAATACACAGCCACCTGTTCAGCGCCTATTCAGCCGTGCGATTAATTTCTCTCAGCCTCTCGATCAGCCCCTGTCAGCCATGAAATCAACGCCTATTCAGCTGCACGAACAGAGCCTGTCAGCTGCTTGATCAGTGCCTGTCAGCTGCTTGAAAACACCTGTGAGCTGCTTGATCAGCGCCTATCAGCCACTTCATCAGCACCACTCAGCCAATTGATCAGCGCCTGCAAGCCGCTTTATCAGCGCCTGTAAGTGGCGCAATCAGCGCCTTTCAGCCCCTTGATGAGTGCCTGCAAGCCACTTGATCAGTGCCTACTGAGCCGTACGATCCGTGCCTACTCAGCAGCGTGATCAGCGCCTTTCAGCAGCTTGATCTGGGCTTACTCAGCCACAACATCTGCACCTACGCAGTCACTCCATCAGCGCTGGTCAGCCCCTTGTTTAGCGCCTACTCAGCCGCGCAATCAGAGTCTGTCACCCGCCTGATCAGCACCCATTAGACGCTTGACAAGCACTTGTCAGCCACTTGATCAGCACCAGTTAGCCGCTTGCTCAGCGCCTACACAGCCAAGCGATCAGTTCCTACTCAGCCTCACGATGAGCGCTTCTCAGCCTCTTGATCAGCGCCTACTCGCCCGTGCGATCAGCAACTGTCAGCCACTTGAAAAACACCTGTCAGCCGCTGGATCAGCCCCTCTCAGCCACTTGATCAGCAACTGTCAGCAGCTTGAGCAGCACCTGTGGGCCGCTTGAACAGCGCTTGTAAGCTTCTTCATCAGCGCCTGCTCAGCCGCTCGATGAGCGCCTACTCAGCCTCGTGATCAGCGCCTACGCAGCCGCTCAATCAGAGCCTACTCAGCCACCTGATCAGCGCCTTCTCAGCCGCAACATCTGAGAATACACAGCCACCAGTTCAGCGCCGATTCAGCCGTGCGATTAATTTCTCTCAGCCTCTCGATCAGCCCCTGTCAGCCATGAAATCAACGCCTATTCAGCTGCACGAACAGAGCCTGTCAGCTGCTTGATCAGTGCCTGACAGCTGCTTGAAAACACCTGTGAGCCGCTTGATCAGCGCCCATCAGCCACTTCATCAGCACCTCTCAGCCAATTGATCAGCGCCTGCAAGCCGCTTTATCAGCGCCTGTACGCGGCGCAATCAGCGCCTTTCAGACCCTTGATGAGCGCCTGCAAGCCACTTGATCAGTGCCTACTGAGCCGTACGATCCGTGCCTACTCAGCAGCGTGATCAGCGCCTTTCAGCCGCTTGATCTGCGCTTACTCAGCCACAACATCTGCACCTACGCAGTCACGCCATCAGCGCTGGTCAGCCCCTTGTTTAGCGCCTACTCAGCCGCGCAATCAGAGTCTGTCACCCGCCTGATCAGCACCCATTAGATGCTTGACAAGCACTTGTCAGCCACTTGATCAGCACCAGTTAGCCGCTTGCTCAGCGCCTACATAGCCAAGCGATCAGTTCCTACTCAGCCTCACGATGAGCGCTTCTCAGCCTCTTGATCAGCGCCTACTCCCCCGTGTGATCAGCAACTGTCAGCCACTTGAAAAACACCTGTCAGCCGCTGGATCAGCGCCTCTCAGCCACTTGATCAGCAACTGTCAGCAGCTAGAGCAGCACCTGTGGGCCGCTTGAACAGCGCTTGTAAGCTTCTTGATCAGCGCCTACTCAGCCACTCGATCAGCGCCTACTCAGCCACCTGATCAGAGCCTACTCAGCCGCAACATCCGAGAATACACAGCCACCTGTTCAGCGCCGATTCAGCCGTGAGATTACTTTCTCTCAGCCTCTCGATCAGCCCCTGTCAGCCACGTAATCAACGCCTATTCAGCTGCACGAACAGAGCCTGTCAGCTGCTTGATCAGTGCCTGTCAGCTGCTTGAAAACACCTGTGAGCCGCTTGATCAGCGCCTATCAGCCACTTCATCAGCACCTCTCAGCCAATTGTTCAGTGCCTGCAAGCCGCTTTATCAGTGCCTGTAAGCGGCGCAATCAGCGCCTTTCAGCCCCTTGATGAGCGCCTGCCAGCCACTTCATCAGTGCCTACTGAGCCGTACGGTCCGTGCCTACTTAGCAGCGTGATCAGCGCTTTTCAGCCACTTGATCTGCGCTTACTCAGCCAAATCATCTGCGCCTACGCAGTCACGCAATCAGCGCAGGTGAGCCCCTCTTTTAGCACCTACTTAGCCTCGCAATCAGAGTCTGTCACCCGCCTGATCAGCACCCATTAGACGCTTGACAAGCACTCGTCAGCCACTTGATCAGCACCAGTTAGCCGCTTGCTCAGTGCCTGGACAGCCAAGCGATCAGTTCCTATGCAGCCTAAAGATGAGCGCTTCTCAGCTTCTTGATCAGCGCCTACTCGCCCGTGCGATCAGCAACTGTCAGCCACTTGAAAAACACTTGTCAGCCGCTGGATCAGCGCCTCTCAGCCACTTGATCAGCAAATGTCAGCAGCTTGAGCAGCACCTGTGGGCCGCTTGAACAGCACTTGTAAGCTTCTTCATCAGCGCCTACTCAGCCGCTCGATGAGCGCCTACTCAGCCTCGTGATCAGCGCCTACGCAGCCGCTCAATCAGAGCCTACTCAGCCACCTGATCAGCGCCTACTCAGCCGCATCATCCGAGAATACACAGCCACCTGTTCAGTGCCGATTCAGCCGTGCGATTAATTTCTCTCAGCCTCTCGATCAGCCCCTGTCAGCCATGTAATCAACGCCTATTCAGCTGCACGAACAGAGCCTGTCAGCTGCTTGATCAGTGCCTGTCAGCTGCTTGAAAACACCTGTGAGCTGCTTGATCAGCGCCTATCAGCCACTTCATCAGCACCTCTCAGCCAATTGATCAGCGCCTGCAAGCCACTTTATCAGCGCCTGTAAGCGGGGCAATCAGCGCCTTTCAGCCCCTTAATGAGCGCCTGCCAGCCACTTGATCAGTGCCTACTGAGCCGTACGATCCGTGCCTACTCAGCAGCGTGATCAGCGCCTTTCAGCCGCTTGATCTGCGCTTACTCAGCCACAACATCTGCACCTACGCAGTCACGCCATCAGCGCTGGTCAGCCCCTTGTTTAGCGCCTACTCAGCCGCGCAATCAGAGTCTGTCACCCGCCTGATCAGCACCCATTAGACGCTTGACAAGCACTTGTCAGCCACTTGATCAGCACCAGTTAGCCGCTTGCTCAGCGCCTACATAGCCAAGCGATCAGTTCCTACTCAGCCTCACGATGAGCGCTTCTCAGCCTCTTGATCAGCGCCTACTCGCCCGTGTGATCAGCAACTGTCAACCACTTGAAAAACACCTGTCAGCCGCTGGATCAGCGCCTCTCAGCCACTTGATCAGCAACTGTCAGCAGCTGGAGCAGCACCTGTTTGCCGCTTGAACAGCACTTGTAAGCTTCTTGATCAGCGCCTACTCAGCCGCTCGATGAGTGCCTACTCAGCCTCGTGATCAGCGCCTACTCAGACACTCGATCAGCACCTACTCAGCCACCTGATCAGAGCCTACTCAGCCGCAACATCCGAGAATACACAGCCACCTGTTCAGCGCCGATTCAGCCGTGCGATTAATTTCTCTCAGCCTCTCAATCAGCCCCTGTCAGCCATGTAATCAACGCCTATTCAGCTGCACGAACAGAGCCTGTCAGCTGCTTGATCAGTGCCTGTCAGCTGCTTGAAAACACCTGTGAGCCGCTTGATCAGCGCCTATCAGCCACTTCATCAGCACCTCTCAGCCAATTGTTCAGTGCCTGCAAGCCGCTATATCAGTGCCTGTAAGCGTCGCAATCAGCGCCTTTCAGGCCCTTGATGAGCGCCTGCCAGCCACTTGATCAGTGCCTACTGAGCCGTACGATCCGTGCCTACTCAGCAGCGTGATCAGCGCCTTTCAGCCACTTGATCTGCGCTTACTCAGCCAAATCATCTGCGCCTACGCAGTCATGCCATCAGCGCTGGTCAGCCCCTCTTTTAGCGCCTACTTAGCCTCGCAATCAGAGTCTGTCACCTGCCTGATCAGCACCCATTAGACGCTTGACAAGCACTTGTCAGCCACTTGATCAGCACCAGTTAGCCGCTTGCTCAGTGCCTGGACAGCCAAGCGATCAGTTCCTACGCAGCCTAAAGATGAGCGCTTCTCAGCCTCTTGATCAGCGCCTACTCGCCCGTGCGATCAGCAACTGTCAGCCACTTGAAAAACACCTGTCAGCCGCTGGATCAGCGCCTCTCAGCCACTTGATCAGCAACTGTCAGCAGCTTGAGCAGCACCTGTGGGCCGCTTGAACAGCACTTGTAAGCTTCTTGATCAGCGCCTACTCAGCCGCTCGATGAGCGCATACTCAGCCTCGTGATCAGCACCTACTCAGCTGCTGGATCAGCGCCTACTCAGCCAACTAATCAGCGCCTACTCAGCCGCATCCTCTGAAAATACACAGCCACCTGTTCAGCGCCGATTCAGACGTGGGATTAATTTCTCTCAGCCTCTCGATCAGCCCCTGTCAGCCACGTAATCAACGCCTCTTCAGCTGCACGAACAGAGCCTGTCAGCTGCTTGATCGGTTCCTGTCAGCGGCTTGAAAACAACTGTGAGCCGCTTGATCAGCGCCTATCAGCCACTTCATCAGCACCTCTCAGGCAACTGATCAGCGCCTGCAAGCCGCTTTATCAGCGCCTGTAAGCGGCGCAATCAGTGCCTTTCAGCCCCTTGATGAGCGCTTGCCAGTCACTTGATCATTGCCTACTGAGCCGTACGATCCGTGCCTACGCAGCAGCGTGATCAGTGCCTTTCAGCCGCTTGATCTGCGCTGACTCAGCCACAACATCTGCGCTGACGCAGTCACGCAATCAGCACTGGTCAGCCCCTTGTTTACCGCCTACTCAGCCACGCAATCAGAGTCTGTCACCCGCCTGATCAGCACACATTAGACGCTTGACAAACACTTGTCAGCCCCTTGATCAGCAACAGTTATCCGCTTGCTCAGCGCCTACACAGCCAAGCGATCAGTTCCTACTAAGCCTCACGATGAGCGCTTCTCAGCCTCTTGATCAGCGCCTACTTGCCCGTGGGATCAGCAACTGTCAGCTACTTGAAAAACACCTGTCAGCCGCTTGATCAGTTCCTATCTGCCACTTGATCAGCAACTGTCAGCAGCTTGAGCAGCAACTGTGGGCCGCTTGAACAGCGCTTGTGAGCTTCTTGATCAGCGCCTAATCAGCCGCTCGATTAGCGCCTACAATGGCTGATCGAGAGGCTGAGAGAAATTAATCACACGGCTGAATCGGCGCTGAACAGGTGGCTGTGTATACTCTGATGGTGCGGCTGAGTAGGCGCTGATCAGGTGGCTGAGTAGGCGGTGATCGAGCAGCTGAGTAGGTGCTGATCATGAGGCTGATTAAGCACTCATCGGGCCGATATGTATGTGCTGATCAAGTAGCTGACAAGCGCTGATCAATTGGCTGAGAGGTGCTGATGAAGTGGCTGATAGGTGCTGATCAAGCGTCTGACACGTGCCTCTCAAGCGGCTGACAAGCGTTGATCATGTGGCTTAGTAGGTGCTGATCGTACTGTTCAGTAGGTGCTGATCAAGGGCCTGACAGGCCCTGATCAAACGGCTGACAGGCGCAGTTCAAGCAGCTGACAGGTCCTGATCACGTGGCTGAGTAGGCGCTGATCGAGTACCTGAAAGTTGCTGATCACCTAGATGAGAGGCGCTGAACACGTGGCTGGATAGACACTGATAGCATGGCTGAGTAGGCATTGACGCTCGGCTGAGGAAGTGCTACTTTCGCAGCTGAGTAGGTGCTGATCAAATGGCTGAGGAGGGCCTGATTGCGCTTCTGAGTAGGCGCTGATCAATTTGCCGACAGGCGCTTATCGTGGAGCTGAGTAGGGGCTGATCGCATGGCTGAGTACGCACTAATGAACTGGCTGATTGGGAGCTGATTGCGTGGCTGAGTAGATGCTGATCAAGCGGCTGACAGGGGCTTGTAAAGCGGCTGGAAAACACTGATCACACGGCTGAGTAGTCGCTGACTGCGGGGCTGAGTAGGCTTTGATTGTGCAGATGAGTGGGCCCTCATCAAGCAGCTAACAGTTGCTGATTAAGAGAGTGGCAGGTGCTGATAACGTGGCTGTAGAGGCACTGATTTCGTGACTGAATAGGTGATCAACAAGCGGTCAACAGGTGCTTATCGGGTGGCTGAGTAAGTGCTGATTGTGCGTAAGAGTAGGCGCTGATCAAGGGGCTGACAGGCGCTGATAAAGCAGCTGACCAATGCGATCAATTGGCTGACAGGTGCTGATCACGCAGCTGAGTAGGCACGGATTGTACGGCTCAGTAGTCACTGATCAAGTGGCTGACAGGCGCTGATCAATTGGCTGAGAGGTGCTGATGAAGCGGCTGATAGGCTCTGATCAAGCGGCTCACAGGTGTTTTCAAGCGAAGGACAGGCACTGAACAAGCAGCTGACAGGCTCTGATCATGCAGCTGATTAGGCGCTGATTACGTGGCTGATAGGCGCTGATCAATTGGCTGAGAGGTGCTGATGAAGCGGCTGATAGGCTCTGATCAAGTGGCTCACAGGTGTTTTCAAGCGATTGACAGGCACTGATGAAGTGGCTTACAGGCTCTGATCAGGCAGCTGATTAGGCGCTGATTATGTGGCTGACAGGCGCTAATTGAGAGGCTCAGAGAAATTGATGGTGCGGCTGAATAGGCACTGAACATGTGGCTGTGTATACTCTGATGGAGCAGCTGAGTAGGCGCTGATGAAGCGGCTGGGTAGTTGCTGATTGCGCAGTCGACTAGGCGCTGATTAAGGGGGTTACAGGCGCTATTCGCGCGGCTGTGTAGGCGTAGATCAAGCGGCTAAGAGGCCCTGAAATCGAGGCCTAGAAGGCGCTGATCATGTGGCTGAGTAGGTGCAAATCAAGTGGTTGAGATCTGCTGATCGTGTGGCTTAGTAGACGCCATTGTGTGTTTAAGTCTGTGTTGATTGGGCAGATGAGTTGGAGCTGATTGCGTGGCTGAGTAGCCACAGATTGCACGAATGACAGGCACTGATCGCGTGGCTGAGAATGCGCTGAACAAGGGGCTGACAAGCGCTGCTTCTGCGGGTGAGTAGGCGCTGATCGTGAGGTTGAGCAGGGACAGATCAAGCGGTTGAGAGGCGCAGATCGCGTGGCTGATTAGGCGCTCATCGGGCCGATCTGTATGCGCTGATCAAGTAGCTGACAGGCACTGATCAAGCGGCTGACAGGCGTTGTTCAATCGGCTTACAGGCACTGATCAAACGGCTTGCAGTTGCTGATTACGTGGATGAGAAGGCACTCAAAGTGCCACTGACAGGAGCTGAATGCTCTGCTCACAGGCACTGTACTTGCAGCTAAGACGTACTTATCATGTGGCTGACAGGTGCTGATCACACGGTTGTTTAGGCACTGATTATGTGGCTGATTAGCCGCTGTTCAAGTGGCTGACAGTTGCTGATCAAGCGGCTGACAGGCCCTGATGAAGTGGCTGATAGGCGCTGATCAAGCGTCTGACACGTGCTTCACAAGCGGCTGACAGGCGTTGATCATGTGGCTTAGTCGGTGCTGATCGTACAGTTCTGTAAGCGCTTATCAAGTGCCTGACAGGTGCTGATGAAACGGCTGACAGGCGCAGTTCAAGCAGCTGACAGGTACTGATCACAAGGCTGAGTAGGCGCTGATTGCGTACCTGAAATGTGCTGATCACCTAGCTGAGAGGCGCTGAACACGTGGATGAGTAGACACTGATAGCACGGCTGAGTAGTCGCGGATGCTCGGCTGAGGAAGTGCTCCTTTCGCAGCTGAGTAGGTGCTGATGAAACGGCTGAGGAGGGGATGATTGCGCTTCTGAGTAGGCGCTGATCAAGTGGACGACAGGCGCTTATCGTGGAGCTGAGTAGGGGCTGATGGCATGGCTGAGTACGCACTAATGAACTGGTGGAGTGGGAGCTGATTGCGTGGCTGAGTAGATGCTGATCAAGTGACTGACAGGTGCTTGTAAATCGGCTGGAAGGCACTGATCACACGGCTGAGTAGGTGCTGACTGCGGGGCTGAGTAGGTGCAGATGAGTGGTGCTGATTGTGCAGATGAGTGGGACCTCATCAAGCGGCTAACAGGTGCTGATTAAGAGGGTGGCAGTTGCTGATAACATGGCTCTAGAGGCACTGATTTCGTGACTGAATAGGCGATAAACCAGCGGTTGACAGGTGATTATCGGGTGTCTGATTAAGTGCTGATTTTGCATCAGAGTAGGCACTGATCAAGCGGCTGACAGGCTCTGATCGTGGAGCTGAGTAGGCGCTGATTACGTGGCTGACAGGCACTGATCGTGGACTGAGAGAAATTGATTGCATGGCTGAATAGGCGCTGAACAGATGGCTGTGTATACTTTGATTGTGTGGCTGAGTAGGCGCTAAAAAAGGGGCTGACCAGCGCTGATTGCGTGACTGCATAGGCGCAGATGTTGTGGCTGAGTAAGCGCAGATCAAGCGGCTGAAAGGCGCTGATCACGCTGCTGAGTAGGCACGGATCGAACGGCTCAGTATGCACTGATCAAGTGGCTGGCAGGCGCTCATCAAGGGGCTGAAAGGCGCTGATTGTGCTACTTACAGGCGCTCATAAAGGGGCTTTCAGGCGCTGCTCAATTGGCTGAGAGGTGCTGATGTTGTGGCTGATAGACACTGATCAAGCGGCTCACAGGTGTCTTCAAGCGGCTGACAGGCTCTGATCGTGTGGCTGAGTAGGCGCTGATGACGTGGCTGACAGGCACTGATTGAGAGGCTGAGAGAAACTGCGCAGCTGAATAGGCACTGAACATGTGGCTGTATATACTCTGATGTAGCAGCTGAGTAGGCGCTGATTAAGGGGGTTACAGGAGCTATTCACGCGGCTCGGTAGGCGCAGATCAAGCGGCTGACAGGTCCTGATCAAGCGGATGACATACCCTGATCACATGGCTGATTAGGCCCTGATCAATCGGCTGTAAGGCACTGACCAAGCGGCTGACAGACTCTGATACTGCGGCAGATTAGGCGCTAATGCGCAGCTGAGTAGCAGCTGATCGCGGAGCTGAGAAGGCTCTGATCAAGCAGCTGACAGGTGCTGATCGCGCAGCTGAGTAGGCACAGATTGTACGGCTCAGTAAGCGCTGATCAAGTGGCTGACAGGTGCTGATAAATTGGCAGAGAGCTGCTGATGAAGCGGCTGATAGGCTCTGATCAAGCGGCTCACAGGTGTTTTCAAGCCACTGACAGGCACTGATCAAGCGGCTGACAGGCTCTGATCGTGCAGCTGAGTAGACGTTGATTATGAGGCTGACAGGCGCTGATCGAGAGGCTGAGAGAAATTGATCGCATGGCTGAATCGGCGCTGAACAGGTGGCTGTGTATACTCTGATGGTGCGGCTGAGTAGGCGCTGATCAGGTGGCTGAGTAGGTGCAAATCAAGTGGTTGAGATCTGCTGATCGTGTGGCTTAGAAGGCGCAGATTGTGTGCTTAAGTCTGTGTTGATCGCGCAGCTGAGTTGGGGCTGATTGCGTGGCTGAGTAGCCACAGATTGCACGAATGACAGGCACTGATCACGTGGATGAGAATGCACTGAACAAGGGGCTGACAAGCGCTGTTTGTGTGGGTGAGTAGGGACAGATCAAGCGGTCGAGAGGCGCAGATCACGTGGCTGATTAGGCGCTCATCGGGCCGATCTGAATGTGCTGATCAAGTAGCTGACAGGCGCTGATCAAGTGGCTGACAGGCCTTGTTCAATCGGCTTACAGGCACTGATCAAACGATTGCAGGTGCTGATCACGTGGATGAGAAGGCCCTGAAAGCGCCACTGACAGGAGCTGATTGCTCGGCTCACAGGCGCTGATCTTGCAGCTAAGAGGTACTTATCATGTGGCTGACAGGTTCTGATCTCACAGCTGTGTAGGCACTGATTATGTGGCTGATTAGCCGCTGATCAAGTGGCTGACAATTGCTGATCAAGTGGCTGAGAGGTGTTGATGAAGTGGCTGATAGGCGGTGATCAAGCGTCTGACACGTGCTTCTCAAGCGGCTGACAGGCGTTGATCATGTGGCTTAGTAGGTGCTCATCGTACTGTGCAGTAGGCGCTGATCAAGTGCCTGATAGGCGCTGATCAAATGGCTGACAGGCGCAGTTCAAGCAGCTTACAGGTACTGATCACGAGGCTGAGTAGGCGCTGATCGCGTACCTGAAAGGTGCTGATCACCTAGATGAGAGGCGCTGAACACGTGGCTGAGTAGACACTGATAGCACGGCTGAGTAGGCGCTGACGCTCGGCTGAGGAGGTGCTCCTTTCGCAGCTGAGTAGGTGCTGATCAAATGGCTGAGGAGGGGCTGATTGCGCTTCTGAGTAGGCGCTGATCAAGTGGCCGACAGGCGCTTATCGTGGAGCTGAGTAGGGGCTGATCGCATGGCTGAGTACACGCTAATGAACTGGCTGAGTGGGAGCTGATTGCGTGGCTGAGTAGATGTTGATCAAGCGGCTGACAGGTGCTTGTAGAGCGGCTGGAAGGCACTGATCACACGGCTGAGTAGGCGCTGAGTGCGGGGCTGAATAGGCGCTGATTGTGCAGATGAGTGGGCCCTCATCAAGCGGCTAACAGGTGCTGATTAAGAGGGTGGCAGGTGCTGATAACGCGGCTGAAGAGGCACTGATTGCGTGACTGAATAGGCGATCAACAAGCGGTCGACGTGTGCTTATCGGGTGGCTGAGTAAGTGCTGATTGTGCGTCAGAGTAGGCGCTAATCAAGCGGCTGACAGGTGCTGATCAAGCGGGTGACAGACCCTGATCACATGGCTGATTAGGCCCTGATCAATCGGCTGTAAGGTGCTGACCAAGCGGCTGAGAGACTCTGATCCCGTGGCAGAATAGGCGCTAATGCGCAGGTGAGTAGCTGCTGATCACGCAGCTGAGAAGGCACTTATCAAGCGGCTGACAGGCTCTGATCGTGCAGCTGAGTAGGCGTTGATTACGAGGCTGACAGGCACTGATCGAGAGGCTGAGAGAAATTGATCACACGGCTGAATCTGCGATGAACAGGTGGCTGTGTATACTCTGATGGTGTGGCTGAGTAGGCGCTGATCAGGTGGCTGAGTATGCGCTGATCGAGCAGCTGAGTAGGCGCTGATCACGAGGCTGAGTAGGCGCTCATCGAGGGCCTGATTAGGCACTGATCAAGAAGCTTACAATCGCTGTTCAAGCGGCCCACCGGTGCTGCTCAAGCTGCTGACAGTTGCTGATGAAGTGGCTGATAGGCGCTGATCAAGTGGCTCACAGGTGTTTTTCAAGTGGCTGACAGTTGCTGATCGCACGGCCGAGTAGGCGCTGATCAAGAGGCTGAGAAGCGCTGATCGTGAGGCTGAGTAGGAACTGATGCCTTGGCTGTGTATGCGCTGAGCAAGTGGCTAACTGGTGCTGATCAAGTGGCTGACAAGTGCTTGTCAAGCGTCTAATGGGTGCTGATCAGGAGGGTGACAGACTCTGATTGCGCGGCTGAGTAGGCGCTAAACAAGGGGCTGACCAGCGCTGATTGCGTGACTGCGTAGGCGCAGATGTTGTGGCTGAGTAAGCGCAGATCAAGCGGCTGAAAGGCGCTGATCATGCTGCTGAGTAGGCACGGATCGTACGGCTCAGAAGGCACTGATCAAGTCGTTGGCAGGCGCTCATCAAGGGGCTGAAAGGCGCTGATTGCGCCGCTTACAGGTGCTGATAAAGCGGCTTGCAGGCGCTGATCAATTGGCTGAGAGGTGCTGATGAAGTGGCTGATAGGCGCTGATCAAGCGGCTCACAGGTGTTTTCAAGCAGCTGACAGGCTCTGATCGTGTGGCTTAGTAGGCGCTGTTGACTTGGCTGACAGGCGCTGATTGAGAGGCTGAGAGAAATTGATTACGCGGCTGAATAGGCACTGAACATATGGCTGTGTATACTCTGATGGAGCAGCTGAGTAGGAGCTGATGAAGTGGCTGTGTACTCGCTGATTGTGCAGCCGAGTAGGCGCTGATTAAGGGGGTTACAGGCGCTATTCGTGCAGCTGTGTAGGCGCAGATCAAGTGGCTAAGAGGCACTGAAATCGATGCCTAGTAGGCGCTGATCATGTGGCTGTGTAGGTGCAAATCAAGTGGTTGAGATCTGCTGATCGTGTGGCTTAGTAGGCGCCGATTGTGTGCTTAAGTCTGTGTTGATCGCGCAGCTGAGTTGGGGCTGATTGCGTGGCTGAGTAGCCACAGATTGCACGAATGACAGGCACTGATGACGTGGCTGAGAATGCGCTGAACAAGGGGCTGACTAGCGCTGTTGTGTGGGTGAGTAGGGACAGATCAAGCGGTTGAGAGGCGCAGATCGTGTGGCTGATTAGGCGCTCATCGGGCCGACCTGTAAATGCTGATCAAGTAGCAGACAGGCGCTGATCAAGCGGCTGACAGGCGTTGTTCAATCGGCTTACAGGCACTGATCAAACGGCTTGCAGGTATTGATCACGTGGATGAGAAGGCGCTGAAATCGCCACTGACAGGAGCTGATTGCTCGGCTCAGAGGCGCTGATCTTGCTGATAAGAGGTACTTATCATGTGGCTGACAGGTGCTGATGAAACGGCTGTATAGCATTGATTATGTGGCTGATTAGCCTCTGATGTAGTGGCTGACATTGGCTGACCAAGAGGCTGACAGGTCCTGATGAAGTGGATGATAGGCGGTGATCAAACGTCTGACACGTGCTTCTCAAGAGGCTGACAGGCGTTGATCATGTGGTTTAGGAGATGCTCATTGTACTGCTCAGTAGGCGCTGATCAAGGGCCTGACAGGCGCTGATCAAACGGCTGACAGGCGCAGTTCAAGCAGCTGACAGGTGCTGATCACGAGGCTGAGTAGGCGCTGATCGAGAACCTGAAAGGTGCTGATCACCTAGATTAGAGGCGCTGAACACTTGGCTGAGTAAGCACTGATAGCACGGCTGAGTAGGCACTGACGCTCGGCTGAGGAGGTGCTCCTTTCGCAGCTGAGTAGGTGCTGATCAACCGGCTGAGGAGGGGCTGATTGCGCTTCTGAGTAGGCGCTGATCAAGTGGCCGACAGGCACTTTTTGTGGAGCTGAGTAGGAGCTGATCGCATGGCTGAGTATGCGCTAATGAACTGGCTGAGTGGGACCTGATTGCGTGGCTGAGTAGATGCTGATCCAGCGGCTGACAGGTGCTTGTAAAGCGGCTGGAAGGCTCTGATCACATGGATGAGTAGGCGCTGACTGCGGAGCTGAATAGGTGCTGATTGTGCAGATAAGTTGGCCCTCATGAAGCGGCTAACAGGTGCTGATTAAGAGGGTGGCAGGTGCTGATATCGTGGCTGTAGAGGCAGTGATTGTGTGACTGAATAGGCCATCAACAAGCAGTCTACAGGTGCTTATCGGGTGGCTGAGTAAGTGCTGATTTTGCATCTGAGTAGGCGCAGATCAAGCGGCTCACAGGTGTTTTCAAGCGGCTGACAGGCTCTTATCGTGTGGCTGAGTAGGCCCTGATGACATGGCTGACAGGCACTGATTGAGAGGCTGAGAGAAATTGATTGCGCGGGTGAATAGGCACTGAACATGTGGCTGTGTATACTCTGATGGAGCAGCTGAGTAGGCGCTGATGAAGCGGCTGGGTAGTCGCTGATTGGGTAGCCGAGTAGGCGCTGATTAAGGGGGTTACAGGTGCTATTCGTGCAGCTGTGTAGGCGCAGATCAAGCGGTTATGAGGCACTGAAATCGAGGCCTAGTAGGAGCTGATCATGTGGCTGAGTAGGTGCAAATCAAGTGGTTGGGATCTGCTGATCGTGTGGCTTATTAGGCGCCAATTGTGTGTTTAAGTCTGTGTTGATCGCGCAGCTGAGTTGGGGCTGATTGCGTGGCTGAGTAGCCACAGATTGCACGAATGACAGGCACTGATCGCGTGGCTGAGAATGAGCTGAACAAGGGGCTGACAAGCCCTGATTGTGCAGGTGATTAGGCGCTGATAGTGAGGTTGAGTAGGGACAGATCAAGCGGTTGAGAGGCACAGATCGCGTGGCTGATTAGGCGCTCATCGGGCCGATCTGCATGTGCTGATCAAGTAGCTGACAGACGACGATCAAGCGGCTGACAGGCGTTGTTCAATCGGCTTACAGGCACTGATCAAACGGCTTGCAGGTGCTGATCACGTGGATGCTAAGGCTCTGAAAGCGCCACTGACAGGAGCTGATTGCTCGGCTCACAGGCGCTGATCTTGCAGCTAAGAGGTTCTGATCATGTGGCTGACATGTGCGGATCACACGGCTATGTAGGCACTGATTATGTGGCTGATTAGCCGCTGATCAAGAGGCTGACAGTTGGTGATGAAGCGGCTGACAGGTCCTGATGAAGTGGATGATAGGCGCTGCTCAAGTGGCTGACAGGCGCTGTTTGAGAGGCTGAGAGAAACTGATTGTGCAGCTGAATAGGCGCTGAACATGTGGCTCTGTATACTGTGATGGAGGAGCTGAGTAGGCGCTGATGAAGCAGCTGGGTAGTAGCTGATTGCGCAGCCAAGTAGGCGCTGATTAAGGGGATTACAGGTGCTATTCGCGCCGTTGTGTAGGCCCTGAGCAAGCGGCTAAGAGGCACTGAATTCGAGGCCTAGTAGGCCCTGATCATGTGGCTGAGTAGGTGCAAATCAAGTGGTTGAGATCTGCTTATCGTGTGGCATAGTAGGCGCCAATTGTGTGCTTTAGTCTCTGTTGATCACGCAGCTGATTGAGGCTGATTTCGTGGCTGATTAGCAACAGATTGCCCGAATGACAGGCACTGATTGCGTGCATGAGAATGCGCTGAACAAGGGGCTGACAAGCGCTGATTCTGCGGGAGAGTAGGCGCTGACCGTGAGGTTGAGTAGGGACAGATCAAGCGGTTGAGAGGCGCAGATCGTGTGGCTAATTAGGCGCTCATCGGGCCGATCTGTAAATGCTGATCAAGTAGCTGACAGGCGCTGATCAAGCGGCTGACAGGCGTTGTTCAATCGGCTTACAGGCACTGATCAAACGGCTTGCAGGTATTGATCACGTGGATGAGAAGGCGCTGAAATCGCCACTGACAGGAGCTGATTGCTCGGCTCAGAGGCGCTGATCTTGCAGATAAGAGGTACTTATCATGTGGCTGACAGGTGCTGATGAAACGGCTGTATAGGCACTGATTATGTGTTAGATTAGCCTCTGATCTAGTGGCTGACATTCGCTGATCAAGCGGCTGACAGGTCCTGATGAAGTGGATGATAGGCGGTGATCAAGCGTCTGACACGTGCTTCTCAAGAGGCTGACAGGCGTTGATCATGTGGCTTAGTAGGTGCTCATCATACTGCTCAGTAGGCGCTGATCAAGGGCCTGACAGGCGCTGATCAAATGGCTGACAGGCGCAGTTCAGGCAGCTCACAGGTGCTGATCACGAGGCTGAGTAGGCGCTGATCGCGAACCTGAAAGGTGCTGATCACCTAGCTGAGAGGCGCTGAACAATTGGCTGAGTAAACACTGATAGCATGGCTGAGTAGGCACTGACGCTCGGCTGAGGAGGTGCTCATTTCGCAGCTGAGTAGGCGCTGATCAAAAGGCTGAGGAGGGGCTGATTGCGCTTCAGAGTAGGCACTGATCAAGTGGCCGACAGGCACTTTTTGTGGAGCTGAGTAGGGGCTGATCGCATGGCTGAGTATGCACTAATGAACTGACTGAGTGGGACCTGATTGCGTGGCTGAGTAGATGCTGATCAAGTGGCTGACAGGTGCTTGTAAAGCGGCTGGAAGGCTCTGATCACATGGCTGAGTAGGCGCTAACTGCGGAGCTGAATAGGTGCTGATTGTGCAGATAAGTGGGCCCTCATGAAGCGGCTAACAGGTGCTGATTAAGAGGGTGGCAGGTGCTGATATCGTGGCTGTAGAGGCAGTGATTGCGTGACTGAATAGGCCATCAACAAGCGGTCTACAGGTGCTTATCGGGTGGCTGAGTAAGTGCTGATTTTGCATCTGAGTAGGCGCTGATCAAGCGGCTCACAGGTGTTTTCAAGCGGCTGACAGGCTCTTATCGTGTGGCTGAGTAGGCCCTGATGACGTGGCTGACAGGCGCTGATTGAGAGGCTGAGAGAAATTGATTGCGCAGGTGAATAGGCACTGAACATGTGGCTGTGTGTACTCTGATGGAGCAGCTGAGTAGGCGCTGATGAAGCGGCTGGGTAGTCGCTGATTGGGCAGCCGAGTAGGCGCTGATTAAGGGGGTTACAGGTGCTATTCGTGCAGCTGTGTAGGCGCAGATCAAGCGGTTATGAGGCACTGAAATCGAGGCCTAGTAGGAGCTGATCATGTGGCTGAGTAGGTGCAAATCAAGTGGTTGGGATCTGCTGATCGTGTGGCTTATTAGGCGCCAATTGTGTGTTTAAGTCTGTGTTGATCGCGCAGCTGAGTTGGGGCTGATTGCATGGCTGAGTAGCCACAGATTGCACGAATGACAGGCACTGATCGCGTGGCTGAGAATGCGCTGAACAAGGGGCTGACAAGCGCTGATTGTGCAGGTGATTAGGCGCTGATCGTGAGGTTGAGTAGGGACAGATCAAGCGGTTGAGAGGCACAGATCGCGTGGCTGATTAGGCGCTCATCGGCCGATCTGCATGTGCTGATCAAGTAGCTGACAGACGATGATCAAGTGGCTGACAGGCGTTGTTCAATCGGCTTACAGGCACTGATCAAACTGCTTGCAGGTGCTGATCACGTGGATGAGAAGGCTCTGAAAGCGCCACTGACAGGAGCTGATTGCTCAGCTCACATGCGCTGATCTTGCAGCTAAGAGGTTCTGATCATGTGGCTGACATGTGCTGATCACACGGCTATGAAGGCACTGATTATGTGGCTGATTAGCCGCTGATCAAGAGGCTGACAGTTGGTGATGAAGCGGCTGACAGGTCCTGATGAAGTGGATGATAGGCGCTGATCAAGCGTTTGACACATGCTTCTCAAGCGGCTGACAAGCGTTGATCATGTGGCTTAGAAGTTGCTGATCGTACTGTTCAGTAGGCGCTAATCAAGGGCCTGACAGGCGCTGATCAAACGGCTGACAGGCGCAGTTGAAGCAGCTCACAGGTGCTGATCACGAGGCTGACTAGGCCTGATCGCGTACCTGAAATGTGCTGATCACCTAGCTCTGAGGCGCTGAACACGTGGCTGAGTAGACACTGATAGCACGGCTGAGTAGGCGCTGATGCTCGGCTGAGGAGGTGCTCCTTTCTCAGCTGAGTAGGTACTGATCAAACGGCTGAGGAGGTGCTGATTGCGCTTCTGAGTAGGCGCTGATCAAGTGGCCGACAGGCGCTTATCGTGGAGCTGAGTAGGGGCTGATCGCATGGCTGAGTACGCACTAATGAACTGGCTGTGTGGGAGCTGATTGCATGGCTGAGTAGAGGTTGAACAAGCGGCTGACAGGTGCTTGTAGAGCGGCTGGAAGGCACTGATCACACGGCTGAGTTGGCACTGACTGCGGGGTTGAGTAGGCGCTGATTGTGCAGATGAGTTGTCCCTCATCAACCGGCTAACAGGTGCTGATTAAGAGGGTGGCAGGTGCTGATAACGTGGCTGTAGAGGCACTGATTGCGTTACTGAATAGGAGATCATCAAGCGCTCGACGTGTGCTTATCGGGTGGCTGAGTAAGTGCTGATTGTGCGTCAGAGTAGGTGCTGATCAAGCGGCTGACAGGTGCTGATCAAGTGGGTGACAGACTCTGATCACATGGCTGATTAAGCCCTGATCAATCGGCTGTAAGGTGCTGACCAAGCGGCTGACAGACTCTGATCCCGAGGCAGCATAGGCGCTAATGCGCAGCTGAATAACAGCTGATTGCGCAGCTGAGAAGGCACTGATCAAGCGGATGACAGGCGCTGATAAAGCAGCTGACCAATGCGATCAAGCGGCTGACAGGTGCTCATCGTGCAGCTGAGTAGGCACGGATTGTACGGCTCAGTAGGCGCTGATCAAGTGGCTGACAGGTGCTGATCAATTGGCTGAGAGTTGCTGATGAAGCGGCTGATAGGCTTTGATCAAGCGGCTCACAGGTGTCTTCAAGTGACTGACAGGCACTCATCAAGCGGCTAACAGGCTCTGATCATGTAGCTGAGTAGGCACTGATTACGTGGCTGAAGGGCACTGATGGAGAGGCTGAGAGAAATTGAGCGCACGGCTGAATATGTGCTGAACAGGTGGCTGTGTATACTGTGATGATGGGGCTGAGTAGGAGCTGATCAGGTGGCTGAGTAGTCGCGGATTGAGCAGATGAGTACGCACTGATCACGAGGCTGAGTAGGCGCTCTTCGAGCGGCTGATTAGGCGCTGATCAAGAAGCTTACAATCGCTGTTCAAGCGGCCGACATGTGCTGCTCAAGCTGCTGACAGTTGCTGATAAAGTGGCTGATAGGCGCTGATCAAGTGGCTGACAGGTGTTTTTCAAGTGGCTGACAGTTGCTGATCACATGGGGGAGTAGGCGCTGATCAAGAGGCTGAGAAGCGCTGATCGTGAGGCTGAGTAGGAACCGATCGCCTGGCTGTGTAGGCGCTGAACAAGCGGTTAACTGGTGCTGATCAAGTGGCTGACAAGTGCTTGTCAAGCGTCTAATGGGTGCTGATCAGGCGGGTGACAGACTCTGATTACGCCGCTGAGTAGGCGCTAAACAAGGGGCTGACCAGCGCTGATTGCGTGACTGCGTAGGCGCAGATGTTGTGGCTGAGTAAGCGCAGATCAAGCGGCTGAAAAGCGTTGATCACGCTGTTGAATAGGCACGGATCATACGGCTCAGTCAGCACTGATCAAGTGGCTGGCAGGCGCTAATCAAGGGGCTTAAATGCGCTGATTTTGCAGATGAGTGGGCCCTCATCAAGCGGCTAACAGGTGCTGATTAAGAGGGTGGTAGTTGCTGATAACGTGGCTGTAGATGCACTGATTGCGTGACTGAATAGGGGATCAACAAGCGGTCGACAGGTGCTTATCAGGTGGCTGAGTAAGTGCTGATTGTGCGTCAGAGTAGGCGCTGATCAGGCGGGTTACAGACTCTGATCACATGGCTGATTAGGCCCTGATCAATCGGCTATAAGGCGCTGACCAAGTGGCTGACAGACTCTGATCCCGTGGAAGTGTAGGGGCTAATGCGCAGCTGAGTAGCAGCTGATCACGCAGCTGAGAATGCACTGATCAAGCGGCTGACAGGTGCTGATCGAGCAGCTGAGTAGGCACGGATTGTATGGCTCAGTAGGCGCTGATCAAGTGGCTGACAGGCGCTGATCAATTGGCTGAGAGGTGCTGATGAAGCGGCTGATAGGCTCTGATCAAGCGGCTCACAGGTGTTTTCAAGCGACTGACAAGCACTGATCAACCGGCTGACTGGCTCTGATCGTGCAGCTGAGTAGGCGCTGATTACGTGGCTGACTGGTGCTGATCGAGAGGCTGAGAGAAATTGAGCGCACGGCTGAATAGGCGCTGAACAGGTGGCTGTGTATACTCAGATGGTGGGGCTGAGTAGGGGCTGATCAGGTGGCTGAGTAGGCGCTGATCGAGCAGCTGAGTAGGTGCTGATCACGAGGCTGAGTAGGCGCTCACCGAGCGGATGATTAGGCGCTGATCAAGAAGATTACAAGTGCTCTTGAAGCGTCTGACAGGTGCTGCTCAAGCTGATGACAATTGCTGATCAAGTGGCTGATAGGTGCTGATCAAGTGGCTGACAGGCACTCATCAAGGGGCTGAAAGGCGCTGATTGTGCCTCTTACAGGCGCTGATAAAGCGGCTTGCAGGCACTGATCAATTGGCTGAGAGGTGCTTATGAAGTGGCTGATAGGCGCTGATCAAGTGGCTGGCAGGCGCTCATCAAGGGGCTGACATGCGCTGATTGTGCCTCTTACAGGCGGTGATAAAGCGGCTTGCAGGCACTGATCAATAGGCTGAGAGGTGCTTATGAAGTGGCTGATAGGCGCTGATCAGGCGGCTCACACGTGTTTTCAAGCGGCTGACAGGCTCTGATCGTGTGGCTGAGGAGGCGATGATGACGTGGCTCACAGGCACTGATTGAGAGGCTGAGAGAAACTGATTGCGTGGCTGAATAGGCACTGAACATGTGGCTGTGTATACTCTGATGGAGCAGCGGAGTAGGCGCATATGAAGCGGCTGGGTAGTCGCTGATTGCGCAGCCGAGTAGGCGCTGATTAAGGGGGTTACAGGCGCTCTTCGTGCGGTTGTGTAGGCGCAGATCAAGCGGCTCAGAAGCACTGAAATCGAGGCCTAGTAGGCGCTCATCATGTGGCTGAGTAGGTGCAAATCAAGTGGTTGAGATCTGCTTATCGTGTGGCAGAGTAGGCGCCAATTGTGTGCTTAAGTCCGTGTTGATCACGCAGCTGAGTTGAGGCTGATTTCGTGGCTGATTAGCCACAGATTGCACGAATGACAGGCACTGATCGCGTGGATGAGAATGCGCTGAACAAGGGGCTGACAAGCGCTGATTGTGCGGGTGAGTAGGCACTGACTGTGAGGTTGAATAGGGACAGATCAAGCGGTTGAGAGGCGCAGATCACGTGGCTGATTAGGCGCTCATTGCTCTGATTTGTATGTGCTGATCAAGTAGCTGACAGGCGCTGATTAAGCGGCTGACAGGCGTTGTTCAATTGGCTTACAGGCACTGATGAAACGGCTTGCAGGTGCTGATCACGTGGATGAGAAGGCGCTGAAAGCGCCACTGACAGGACCTGATTGCTCGGCTCACAGGCGCTGATCTTGCAGCTAAGAGGTACTTATCATGTGGCTGACAGGTGCTGATCACAGGGCTGTATAGGCACTGATTATGTGGCTGATTAGCCTCTGATCAAGTGGCTGACATTGGCTGATCAAGCGACTGACAGGTCCTGATGAAGTGGATGATAGGCGCTGATCAAGCGTCTGACACGTGCTTCTCAAGAGGCTGACAGGCGTTGATCATGTGGCTTAGTATGTGCTCATCCTACTCTTCAGTAGGCGCTGATCAAGGGCCTGACAGGCGCTGATCAAACGGCTGACAGGCACAGTTAAAGCAGCTGACAGGTGCTGATCACGAGGCTGAGTAGGTGCTGATCGTGAACCTGAAATGTGCTGATCACCTAGCTGAGAGGCGCTGAACACTTGGCTGAGTAGAAACTGATAGCACGGCTGAGTAGGCGCTGACGCTCGGCTGAGGAGGTGCTCCTTTCACAGCTGAGTAGGTGCTGATCAAACGGCTGAGGAGGGGCTGATAGCTCTTCTGAGTAGGCGCTGATCAAGTGGCCGACAGGCGCTTATCGTGGAGCTGAGTAGGGTCTGATCGCATGGCTGAGTATGCACTAATGAACTGGCTGAGTGGGAGCTGATTGCGTGGCTGAGTAGATGCTGATCAAGCAGCTGACAGGTGCTTGTAAAGCGGCTGGAAGGCACTGATCACATGGCTGAGTAGGCGCTGACTGCGGGGCTGAGTAGGTGCTGATTGTGCAGATGAGTGGGCCCTCATCAAGCGGCTAACAGGTGCTGATTAAGAGGGTGGCAGGTGCTGATAACGTGGCTGTAGAGGCACTGATTGCGTGACTGAATAGGCGATCAACAAGCGGTCGACGTGTGCTTATCGGGTGGCTGAGTAAGTGCTGATTGTGCGTCAGAGTAGGTGCTGATCAAGCGGCTGACAGGTGCTGATCAAGCGGGTGACAGACTCTGATCACATGGCTGATTAGGCCCTGATCAATCGGCTGTAAGGCGCTGACCAAGCGGCTGGCAGTCTCTGATCCCGCGGCAGAGTAGGCGCTAATGCGCAGCTGAGTAGCAGCTGATCGCGCAGCTGAGAAGGCACTGATCAGGCGGCTGACAGGCGCTGATCACGCTGCTGAGTAGGCACGGATCGTACGGCTCAGTAGGCAGTGACCAAGTGGCTGTCAGGTGCTCATCTAGGGGCTCACAGGTGTTTTCAAGGGGTTGAAAGGCTCTGATCGTGAGGCTGAGTAGGCGCTGTTGACGTGGCTGACAGGCACTGATTGAGAGGCTGAGAGAAATTGATTGCGTGGCTGAATAGGCACTGAACATGTGGCTGTGTATACTCTCATGGAGCAGCTGAGTAGGAGCTGATGAAGCGGCTGGGTAGTCGCTGATTGCACAGCCGAGTAGGCGCTGATTAAGGGGGTTACAGGCGCTATTTGCGTGGCTGTGTAGGCGCAGATCAAGCGGCTAAGAGGCACTGAAATCGAGGCCTAGTAGGCGCTGATCATGTGGCTGAGTAGGTGCAAATCAAGTGGTTGAGATCTGCTGATCGTGTGGCTTAGTAGGTGCCGATTGTGTGCTTAAGTCCGTGTTGATCGCGCAGCTGAGTTGGGGCTGATTGCGTGGCTGAGTAGCCACAGATTGCACGAATGACAGGCACTGATCGCGTGGCTGAGAATGCGCTGAACAAGGGGCTGACAAGCGCTGATTGTGCGGGTGAGTAGGCGCTGATCGTGAGGTTGAGTAAGGACAGATCAAGCGGTTGAGAGGTGCTGATCGCGTGGCTGAATAGGTGCTCATCGAGGCTATCTGTATGCACTGATCAAGTAGCTGAGAGGCGCTGATCAAGCGGCTGACAGGCGTTGATCAATCGGCTTACAGGCACTGATCAAACGGCTGCAGGTGCTTGTCACGTGGATGAGAAGGCGCTGAAAGCGCCACTGACAGGACCTGATTGCTCGGCTCACAGGCGCTGTTCTTGCAGCTAAGAGGTAATTATCATGTGGCTGACAGGTTCTGATCACACGGCTGTGTAGGCACTGATTATGTGGCTGATTAGATGCTGATCAAGTGGCTGACATATGCTGATCAAGCGGCTGACAGGTCCTGATGAAATGGCTGATAGGCGCTGATCAAGCTTCTGACATGTGCTTCTCAAGCGGCTGACCAATGCGATCAATTGGCTGACAGGTGCTGATCGCACAGCTGAGTATGCACGGATTGCACGGCTCAGTAGGCGCTGATCAAGTGGCTGACAGGCGCTAATTAACTGGCTGAGAGATGCTGATGTAGCGGCTGACAGGCACTGAGAAAGCTGCTGACCAATGCGATCAAGCAGCTGAGAGGCGCTGATAACGCAGCTGAGTAACCACGGATTGTACGGCTCAGTAGTCACTGATCAAGTTGCTGACAAGCGCTGATCAATTGGCTGAGAGGTGCTGATGAAGCGGCTGATAGGCTCTGATCAAGCGGCTCACAAGTGTTTTCAAGCGACTGACATGCACTGATCAAGCGGCTGACAGGCTCTGATCGTGCAGCTGAGTAGGCACTGATGACGTGGCTGACACTCACTGATCGAGAGGCTGAGAGAAATTGATCGCACGGCTGAATAGGCGCTGAACAGGTGGCTGTGTATACTCGTGGTGTGGCTGAGTAGGCGCTGATCAGATGGCTGAATAGGCGCTGATCGAGCAGCTGAGTAGGCGCTGATTACACTGCTGAGTAGGCTCGGATCGTACGGCTCAATAGGCACTGATCAAGCGGCTGGCAGCCGCTCATCAAGGGGCTGAATGACGCTGATTGCACCGCTTACAGGCACTGATAAAGCGGCTTGCAGGCGCTGATCAATTGGCTGATAGGTGCTGATCAAGGGGCTGACTAATGCTAATCAAGCAGCTGAAAGGCGCTGATCTTGGGGCTGACAAGGCGCTCATCACTCAGCTGACAGCTTCTGATTAATCGGCTTACAGGCGCTGATCGCGGGGCTGAGAAGGCGCTGATCACGAGGCTGAATATGCGCTGTTCGCACGGCTGATTCAATGTTGATCACGCTGCTATATAGGCATGCATTATGTGGCTGATTAAACGCTGATCAAGTGGCTGACAGTTGCTGATCAATCGGCTGACATGTCCTGATTAAGTGGCTGACAGGTGCTGATCAAGTGTCTGACATATGCTTCTCAAGCGGCTGACAGGCAAAGATCATGTAGGTGCGAAGGCGCTGATCGTGCTGTTCAGTATGCGCAGATCAAGTGGCTGACAGCGCTGATCAAATGGCTAACAGGCGCAGTTCAAGCGACTGACAGGAGCTGATCACATGGCTGAATATGCACTGATCACGTACCTGAAAGTTGCTGATCACCTAGCTGAGAGGAAGTGATGGCGGGGCTGAGAATGCTCTGATCAACTGGCTGACACGTGCTGATCACGTGGCTGATTAGGCGCTGAACACGTGGCTGAGTAGACGCTGATAGCACGGCTGAGTAGGCGATGATTGATCAGCTGAGGAGGTGCTCCTTTCACAGCTGAGTAGGCGCCGATCAAGCAGCTGAGGAAGCGCTGATTGCGCTTCTGAGTAGGCCCTTATCAAGTGGCCAACAGGCGCTTATCGTGGAGATGATTAGGCGCTGATCGCACGGTTGAGTACGCGCTAATGAACTGGCTGACTAGGAGCTGATTGCGTGACTGACTAGATGCTGATCAAGTGGCTGACAGCTGCTTGTAAAGCGGCTGGAGGGCACTGATATCGCGGCTGAGTAGGCGCTGATCACTCGGCTAAATAGGCGATGATTGCTCAGCTGAGGAGGTGCTCCTTTTGAAGCTGAACAGCAGCCAATCAAGCGGCTGAGGAAGCGCTGATTGCGCTTCTGAGTAGGCGCTGATCAAGTGGCCAACAGGTGCTTATCGTGGAGATGATTAGGTGCTGATCGAGTGGCTGAGTATGTGCTAATGAACTGGCTGAGTAGGAGCTGATTGTGTGACTGACTAGATGCTTATCATTCGGCTGACAGGTACTTGTAAGGTGGCTGGAAGGCACTGATCACGCGGATGTGTAGGGGCTGATCGCGTACCTGAAATGTGCTGATCATCTGGCTGAGAGGTGCTGATGGCACAGCTGAGAATGTTCTGATTAAGTGGCTGACACGTGCTGATCGCGTGGCAGATTAGGCGCTGAACACGTGGCTGAGTGGACACTGATAGCACGGCTGATTAGGCGCTGATTGTTCAGCTATGTAGCCGCTCATCAAACGGCTAACAGGTGCTGGTTAAGATGGTGACAGGTGCTAATAACGTGGCTGTATAGGCACTGATTGCGTTACTGAGTAGGCGATCAACAAGCTGTCGACAGGCGTTTGTCGGGTGGCTGAGTAAGTGCTGATCGTGCGTCTTAGTAGGTGCTGATCAAGGTGTGACAGGCGCTGATCAATTGGGTGACAGACTCTGATCTCATGGTTGATTAGGACCTGATCAATCGGCTGTCAGGTGCTGATCAAGCGGCTGACAGACTGATCACACGGCAGAGTAAGCGCTAATGTGCAGCTGATTAGGAGCTTATCACGCAGCTGAGAATGTGCTGATCAAGGGCTGACAGGCGATGATCAAGCGCCTGAGCAATGCGGTTAAGTGGCTGACAGGTGCTGATCGCTTGGCTGAGTAGGTGCGCATCATTCGGCTCAGTAGGCGCTGATAGTGCGGCTGATGAGGTTTTGTTCAAGCGGCTGTCAGGCACTGTTCAAGCGGCTGTCAGGTGCTGATCAAGCGGCTGACAGACTCTGATCACGTGGCAGAGTAGGCGCTAATGCGCAGCTGAGTAGGAGCTGATCGCGCAGCTGAGAAGGTGCTGATCAAGTGGCTGACAGGCACTGATCAAGCGGCTGACCAATGCTGATCAAGCGGCTGACAGGCACTGATAAAGTAGCTGATCAATGCTGATCAAGCAGCTGACAGGCACTGATCGTGGGGCTGACTAGGCGCTGATCGTGCGGCTGAGTAGGCGCTGATCACGTGGCTGATTGTGCGCTGATCAAGCCGCTGAGAGGCACTGAGTATGCGGCAGAGTATTCGCTGATAATGCCGGTCAGTAGGTGATGATCAAGCAGCTGACAGGAAATGTTCAATCCGCTGACAGGTGCTGATCAAGCAGCTGACAGTTGCTGATCGCAAGGCTGAGTAGGCGCTGATCAAGCGGCAGAGTAGGCACTGATCAAGCGGCTGAGTAGGCGATGATCAATCGACTGACAGGCGCTGATGCTGTGGCTGTGGAGGAGCTGATCACACGGCTTTGTAGGAGATAATCCAGAACCTGACAGGTGCTGATGAAGTGGCTGAAAGGTGCTAATCAAGTGTCTCATAGATGCTTATCAATCGGATGACAGACTTGATCGCGCGGTTGAGTAGTTGCTGAACAAGGGGCTGACAAGCGCTGATTTCACTGGTGACTAGGCGCTGATGGTGCGGTTGAGTAGGGACAGATCAAGCGGTTGAGTGGTGCTGATCTTGCGGCTGATTATGCACTGATGGTGCCGATCTGCTGCTCTGATCAAGTGGCTGACAGGCGCTGATCCAGCGGCTGTCAGCCATTGTTCAATCGGCTTACAGGCCCTGATCAAATGGCTGACAGGTGCTGATCACATGGATGAGAAGGCGCTAATCGCGCCACTGACAGGAGCTGATTGTGCGGCTCACAGGCGCTTATCAAGCAGCTAAGAGGTACTGATCATGTGGCTGACAGGTGCTGATCAAGCGGCTGTGTAGGCACTGATTATGTGGCTGATTAGATGCTGATCAAGTGGCTAACATTGATGATCAAGCGGCTGACAGGTCCTGATTAAGTGGCTGACAGGCGCTGATCAAGCGGCTGACCAATGCTGATCAAGCGGCTGACAGGCACTGATCGCACGGCTCAGTAGGCACTGATCGTTCGGCTGACAGGCGCAGTGTAAGAGGCTGACAGGTGCTAATCAAGCGGATGACAGGTGCTGATCATGCGGCTGAGTAGGTGCTGATCAAGTGGCTGAGTATGAAATGATGCAGCGGCTGGGTAGGCGCTGATCAAGAAGCTTACCAGTGCTGATCAAGGGACCAACAGGTGCTGCTCAAGCTGCTGGCAGTTGCTGAACAAGTGGCTGATAGGCGCTGATCAAGTGTCTGACAGGCGCTGATCAAGTGTCTGACACGTGCTTCTCAAGCGGCTGACAGGAGCTTATCATGTGGCTGAGTAGGTGCTGATTGTGCTGTTCACTAGGTGCTGATCAAGTGGTTGACAGGAGCTGATCAAGCGGCTGACAGGTGCTGGTCAAGCAGCTGGTAGGCGCTTATCTAGCGGATGACACATGCTTCTCAAGTGGCTGACACTCACTGATCGTGTGGCTCAGTAGGCACTGATTGTGCGGCTGAGTAGGCACTGTTCAAGTGGCTGACAGGTGCATTTCAAGTGGCTGACAGGCGCTGATCACGCAGCTGAGTAGGCGCCGATCACGTGGCTGAGTAGGCGCAAATCAAGCAGGTGAGAAGCGCTGATCATGTGGCTGAGTAGGCGCTGATTGTGTGGTTTGTCTGTGTTGATCATGCTGCTGAGTTGGGGCTGATTGCGTGGCTTAGTATGCGCTGAACAAGGGGCTGACAAGCGCTGATTGTGCAAGTGAGAAGGAGTTTATCATGCGGTTGAGTAGGGACAGATCAAGCGGATGAGTGGTGCTGATTGCGTGGCTCATTAGGCCCTGATCATGCCGATCTGCTGCTCTGATCAAGTGGCTGACAGGCGCTGATCCAGCGGCTGACAGGCATTTTTCAATCGGCTTACAGACACTGATCAAACGGCTGACAGATGCTGATCACGTGGAGGAGAAGGCGCTGATCGCGCCACTGACAGTAGCTGATTGCGCGGCTCACAGATGCTGATCAAGAAACTAAGAGGTTTTGATCATGTGGCTGACAGGCGCTGATCACGCCGCTGTGTAGGCACTGAATATGTGGCAGATTAGACGCTGATCAAGTTGCTGACAGTTGCTGATCAAGCGGCTGACAGGTCCTGATTAAGTGGCTGATAGGCGCTGATCAAGTATCTGACAGGCGCTGCTCAAGTGTCTGACACGTTCATCTCAAGCGCCTGATAGCAGCTGATCATGTGGCTTAGTAGGCGCTGATCGTGCTGTTCACTAGGCGCTGATCAACTGTCTGACACATGCTTCTCAAGCGGCTGACAGGAGCTGATCATGTGGCTTAGTAGGCGCTGATCGTGCTGTTCACTGGGCGCTGATCAAGTGGCTGACCAAGGCTGATCAAGCTGCTGACAGGCGCTGATCACGTGGCAAAGTATGTGCTAAAGCACAACTGAGTAGGTGCTGATCGCGCAGCTGAGAATGTGCTGATCAAGTGGCTGACAGGCGCTGATCAAGCGGCTGAGTAGACCCTGATCATGGGGTAACTATGCGCTGATCGCGTGGTTGATTCGGCGCTGGTCAAGCGGCTGAGTGGCACTGATTGTGTGGCTGAGTAGGCGTTGATCGTGCCGGTCAGTAGGTGATGATCAAGCGGCTGACAGTTGCTGTTCAAACCGCTGACAGGTGCTGATCAAGTGGCAAGAGTTGTGGATCGTATGGCTTAGTAGGCCGTGAATGCATGCCTGACAAGCACTGATCGCGCAGCTGAGAAGGAGCTGATCGTGAGGCTGAGTAGGGGCTGATCATTCGGCAGAGTAGGCACTGATAGTGCGTCTGAGTAGGTGCTGTTCAAGTGGCTGAGTAGGTGCTGTTCAAGCGGCTGTCATGCGCTGTTCAAGCGGCTGTCAGGTGCTGATCAAGCGGCTGACAGACTCTGATCACGCGGCAGAATAGGCGCTAATGCGCAGCTGAGTAGGAGCTGATCGAGCAGCTGAGTAGGCGCTGATCGTGTGATTGAGTAGGGACAGATCAAGTGGTTGAAAGGCAGTGATCGTGCAGCTGATTATTCACTGATCGTGCCGATCTGTTGCTCTGATCAAGTGGCTGACAGGTGCTGATCCAGCAGTTGACAGGCGCTGATCAAATGGCTGACCAATGCGATCAAGGGGCTGACAGTTGACGGTCGCGTGGCTGAGTAGGCGCTGATCGTTCAGCTGAGTAGGCGCAGATGGTGTGGCTGAGTAGTTGCTGATCAAGCGGCTGACAGGCGCTGATCAAGGGGCTGACCAATGCTAATCAAGCAGCTGACAGGCGCTGATCATGGGGCTGACTAGGCGCTGATCGCTTGGCTCACACCTGCTGATTAATCGGGTGACAGGCGCTGATCACGGGGCTGAGAAGGCGCTGATCACGAGGCTGAGTATGCGCTGTTCACACGGCTGATTCAGTGTTGATCCCGCTGCTATGTAGGCACGCATTATGTGGCTGATTAGACGCTGATCAAGTGGCTGACAGTTGCTGATCAAGCGGCTGACAAGTCCTGATTAAGTGGCTGACTGGTGCTGATCAAGTGTCTGACACATGCTTCTCAAGCGGCTGACAGGTGAAGATCATGTAGGTTCGAAGGCGCTGATCGTGCTGTTCACTATGCGCAGATCAAGTGGCTGACAGCGCTGATCAAACGGCTAATGGGCGCAGTTCAAGTGACTGACAGGAGCTGATCACGTGGCTGAATATGCACTGATCAGGTACCTGAAAGGTGCTGATCACCTAGCTGAGAGGCAGTGATGGCGGGGCTGAGAGTGCTCTGATAAACTGGCTGACACGTGCTGATCACGTGGCTGATTAGGCGCTGAACACGTGGCTGAATAGACGCTGATAGCACGGCTGAGTAGGCGATGATTGATCAGCTGAGGACGTGCTCCTTTCACAGATTAGTAGGCGCCGATCAAGCAGCTGAGGAAGCGCTGATTGCTTTTCTGAGTAGGCGCTGATCAAGTGGCCAACAGGCGCTTATCGTGGAGATGATTAGGCGCTGATCGCGCGGTTGAGTACACACTAATGAACTGGCTGAGTAGGAGCTGATTGCGTGACTGACTAGATGCTGATCAAGCGGCTGAAAGGTGCTTGTAAAGCGGCTGGAGGGCACTGATCACGCGGCTGAGTAGGCGCTGATCACTCGGCTAAGTAGGCGATGATTGCTCAGCTGAGGAGGTGCTCATTTCACAGCTGAGTAGGGGCCGATCAAGCAGCTGAGGAAGCGCTGATTGTGCTTCTGAGTAGGCGCTGATCAAGTGGCCGATAGGCGCTTATCGTGGAGATGATTAGGGGCTTATCACGCGGCTGAGTACGTGCTAATGAACTGGCTGAGTAGTAGCTGATTGCGTGACTGACTAGATGCTGATCATGCGGCTGACAGGTAGTTGTAAAGTGGCTGGAAGGCACTGATCACGTGGATGAGTAGGCGCTGATCGCATACCTGAAATGTGCTGATCATCTGGCTGAGAGGCGCTGATGGCGTGGCTGAGAATGCTCTGATTAAGTGGCTGACACGTGCTGATCGCATGGCGGATTAGGCGCTGAACACGTGGCTGAGTAGACACTGATAGCACGGCTGATTAGACGCTGATTGTTCAGCTATGTAGGCTGATTATGAGCTGATCACGAAGCTGAGAAAGTGCTGATCAAGGGCTGAAAGGCGATGATCAAACGGCTGACCAGTGCTGATTAAGCTTCTGACAGGCGCTGATCACGGGGCTGACTAGGAGCTGATCGCTCGGCTGAGTAGACGCTAATCGAGGGATAACTATGAACTGATCGTGGGGCTGACTAGGCCATGATCGTGCGGCTGAGTAGACCCTGATCACGGGGTAACTATGCGCTGATCACGTGGCGGGGTAGGCGCTGATCGCATGGCTGATTCGGTGCTGGTCAAGCAGCTGAGTGGCACTGATTGTGTGGCTGAGTAGGCGCTGATCGTGCCGGTCAGTAGGTGATGATCAAGCAGCTGACAGGTGCTGTTCAAACCGCTGATAGGTGCTGCTCAAGCGGCTAACAGTTCCGGATCGCATGGCTTAGTAGGCCGTGATGCATGCCTGACAGGCACTGATCACGCGGTTGAGAAGGTGCTGATCGCGAGGCTGAGTAGGCGCTGATCACGCAGCTGATTCAGTGTTGATCACGCTGCTATGTAGGCACTCATTATGTGGCTGATTAGACGCTGATCAAGTGGCTGACAGTTGCTGATCAAGCGGCTGACAGGTCCTGATTAATTGGCTGACAGGCACTGATCAAGTGTCTGACACGTACTTCTCAAGCGGCTGACAGACGATGATCATGTAGATTAGTAGGCGCTGACCGTGCTGTTCACTACGTGCAGATCAAGTGGCTGACAGCGCTGATCAAACGGCTGACAGGCGCAGTTCAAGTGACTGACAGGTGCTAATCACGTGGCTGAATATGCACTGATCGCGTACCTGAAATGTGCTGATCACCTGGCTGAGAGGCAGTGATGGCGGGGCTGAAAATGCTCTGATCAAGTAGCTGACACGTGCTGATCGTGTGGCTGATTAGGCGCTGAACACCTGGCTGAGTAGACACTGATAGCACGGCTGAGTAGGCGATGATTGCTCAGCTGAGTAGGTGCTCCTTTCACAGCTGAGTTGGCGCCGATCAAGTGGCTGAGGAAGCGCTGATTGCGCTTCTGAGTAGGCGCTGATCAAGTGGCCGACAGGCACATATCGTGGAGATGATTAGGCGCTGATCGCGAGACTGAGTACGAGCTAATGAACTGGCTGAGTAGGAGCTGATTGCCTGACTGACTAGATGCTGATCAAGCCGCTGACAGGTGCTTGTAAAGCGGCTGGAAGGCACTGATCACGCAGCTGAGTTGGTGCTGATCGCGTACATGAAAGGTGCTGATCATCTGGCTGAGAGGCGCTGATGGAGTGGCTGAGAATGCTCTGAATAAGTGTCTGATACGTGCTGATCGCGTGGCTGATTAGCCGCTGAACTCGTGGCTGAGTAGACACTGATAGCACGGCTGAGGAGGCGCTGATTTTGCAGCTGAGTAGGCCCTCACCAAACGGCTAACAGGTGCTGATTAAGAGGGTGACAGGTGCGGATAACGTGGCTGTATAGGCGCTGATTGCGTTACTGAGTAGGCGATCAACAAGCTGTAGACAGGTGCTTTTTGGGTGGCTGAGTAAGCACTGATCGTGCGTCTGCATAGGCGCTGATCAAGAAGTGACAGGCGCTGATCAAGCGGCTGACAGACTCTGATCACGTGGCGGAGTAGGCGTTAATGCGCAGCTGAGTTGGAGCTGATCACGCAGCTGAGAAGGCGCTGATCAAGGGCTGACAGGCGCTGGTCAAGCACCTGACCAATGCGGTCAAGCGGCTGACAGGTGCTGATCGCTTGGATGAGTAGGCAGTGATCTTTCGGATGAGTAGTTGCTGATAGTGGGGCTGAGTAGGTGCTGTTCAAGCGGCTGTCAGGCGCGGTTCAAGCGGCTGTCAGGTGCTGATCAAGCGGCTGACAGACTCTGATCACACAGCAGAATAGGCGCTAATGCGCAGCTGATTAGGAGCTGATTGGTCAGCTGAGTAGGCGATGATCATGGGGTTGAGTAGTGACAGATCAAGTGGTTGAGAGGCGGTGATCGAGCAGCTGATTATTCACTGATCGTGCCGATCTGTTGCTCTGATCAAGTGGCTGTCAGGCGCTGATCCAGCGGCTGACAGGCGCTGATCAAGCGGCTGACCAAGGGGATCAAGGGTCTGACAGGTGATGATCGTGTAGCTGAGTAGGCGCTGATCGTTCAGCCGAGTAGGCACAGATAGTGCAGCTGAGTAGTTGCTGTTCAAGCGGCTGACAGGCGTTGATCAAGCGGCTGACCAATGCTAATCAAGCGGCTGACAGGCGCTGATTGTGGGGTTGACTAGGCGCTGATCGCTCGGCTGACAGCTGCTGATTAATCGGGTGACAGGCGCTGATTGCGGGGCTAAGAAGGCGCTGATCGCGAGGCTGAGTAGGCGCTGAGCACGTGGCTGATTCAGTGTTGATCACGCTGAAATGTAGGCACTCATTATGTGGCTGATTAGACGCTGATCAAGTGGCTGACAGTTGCTGATCAAGCGGCTGACAGGACCTGATTAAGTGGCTGACAGGCGCTGGTCAAGCGCCTGACCAATGCGGTCAAGCGGCTGACAGGTGCTGATTGCTTGGATGAGTAGGCGCTGATCATTTGGCTGAGTAGGTGCTGATAGTGCGGCTGAGTAGGTGCTGTTCAAGCGGCTGTCAGGCGCTGTTCAAGTGGCTGTCAGGTGCTGATCAAGCGGCTGACAGACTCTGGTCACTCGGCGGAATGGGTGCTAATGTGCAGCTGAGTAGGAGCTGATCACGCAGCTGAGAAGGCACTGATCAAGCGGCTGACAGGCGCTGATAAAGCAGCTGACCAATGCAATCAAGCAGCTGACAGGTGCTTGTAAAGCGGCTGGAAGGTATTGATCACACGGCTGTGTAGGCGCTGACTGCGGGGCTGAGTATGGCTGATTGTGCAGATGAGTAGGCCCTCATCAAGCGGCTAACAGCTGCTGATTAAGAGGGTGGCAGGTGCTGATATCGTGGCTGTATACGCACTGATTCCATGACTGAGTATGTGATCAACAAGCAGTCTACAGGCACTTATCGGGTGGCTGAGTAAGTGCTGATCGTGCATCAGGGAGGCGCTGATCAAGCGGCTGACAAGTGCTGTTCAAGCGGGTGACAGACTCTGATCATGTGGTGGAGTATGCGCTAATGCGCAGCGGAGTAGGAGCTGATCGAGCAGCTGAGAAGGCACTGATAAAGAGGCTGACGAATGCGATCAAGCGGCTGACACGTGCTGATCGCTTGACTGAGTAGGCGCTGATCGTTCGGCTGAGTAGGCGCTGATCGTGCCAGTCAATAGGTGATGATAAAGCGGCCGACAGGCGCTGTTCAAACCGCTGACATGTGCTGATCAAGCGGCTGACAATTGCTGATCCCAAGGATTAGTAGGCACTGATCACATGCCTGAGAGGTACTGATCGCACGGCTGACAGTTGCTGATCAAGCGGCTGACAGGCGCTGATTCCACGGCTGAGTAGGCACTGATCGTGCGGCTTACAGTCACTGTGTAAGAGGCTGACAGGTGCTAATCAAGCGGATGACAGGTGCTGATCACGGGGCTGAGTAGGCGCTGATCCTTCTGCTGAATAGGCACTGATAGTGCCGCTGATTCAGTGCTGATCAAGCGGCTGACAGGTGCTGATCACGGGGTGAGTTGGCGCTGAATTCGAGGATGAGTTGGCGATGATCGAGCAGCTGAGTAGGAGCTGATCACGTGGCTGAGTAGGCGCAGATTGAGCAGCTGATTAGGCGCTGATCAACCGGCTGTCCAATGCTGATCAAGCGGCTGACAGGCGCTGATCGCAGGGCTGAGTAGACACTGATCGCGCGGCTGAATACACGCTGATTGCGGGGTGACTATGCGCTGATCACGTGGCTGAGTAGGCGCTGATCGTGTGGCTGACAGGTGCTTATCAAGCGGCTGACAGGCGCTGATCGCATGGCTGAGTAGGCACTGATCTATCGGCTGAGGAGGTGCTGATCACGAGGTTGAGTAGGCGCTCATCGAGCGGCTGATTAGGCGCTGATCAAGAAGATTACAAGCGCTGTTCAAGCAGCCGACAGGTGCTGTTCAAGCTGCTGACAATTGCTGATCAAGTGTCTGATAGGCGCTGATCAAGTGGCTGAAAGGTGTTTTTCAAGTGGCCGACAGTTGCTGATCGCTCAGCCGAGTAGGTGCTGATCAAGAGTCTGAGAAACGCTCATCGTGAGGCTGAGTAGGAACTGATCGCTTGGCTGTGTAGGTGCTGATGAAGTGGCTAACTGGTGCTGATTAAATGGCTGACAAGTGCTTGTCAAGCGTCTAATGGGTGCTGATCAGGCAGGTGACAGACTCTGATTGCACGGCTGAGTAGGCGCTAAACAAGGGGCTCACCAGGGCTGGTTGCATGACTGCATAGGCGCAGATGGTGTTGCTGAGTCAGCGCAGATCAAGCAGCTGAAAGGTGCTGATCACGCTGCTGAGTAGTCACGGATCGTACGGCTCAGTAGCCACTGATCAAGTGGCTGACAGGTGCTCATCAAAGGGCTGAGAGAAATTGATTGTGCAGCTAAATAGGCACTGTACATGTGGCTGTGTATACTCTGATGGTGCAGCTGAGTAGGCGCTGATGAAATGGCTGGGTAGGCGTTGCTTCCACGGCCAAGTAGGCACTGATCAAGGGGGTGACAGGCGCTATTCGCCCGGCAGATCAAGCGGCTAAGAGGCGCTGAAATCGAAGCCTAGTAGGCGCTTATCATGTGTCTGAGTAGGCGCAAATCAAGCGGAGGAGACACGCTGATCGTGTGACTGAGTAGGCGCCGATTGTGTGGCTAAGCCTGTGTTGATCGCGCAGCTGAGTTGGGGCTTATCGCGTGGCTCGCGTGGTTGAGAATGTGCTGAACTAGGGGCTGACAAGTGGTGATTGAGCAGGTGAACAGGCGCTGATCGTGAGGTTGAGCAGGGACAGATCAAGCGCTTGAGTGACTCTGATCGCCTGGCTGCTTAGGCGCTGATCGGGCCGATCTGAATGTGCTGATCAACTAGCTGACAGGCGCTGATCCAGCGGTTGACAGGCGTTGTTCAATCGGATTACAGGCACTGATCAAACGGCTTACACGTGCTGATCACGTGGTTGAGAAGGCACCGAATGCGCCACTGACAGGAGCTGATTGTGCGGCTCACAGGCGCTGATCAAGTAGCTAAGAGGTACTGATCATGTGGCTGACAGGCGCTGATCACGCGGCTGTGTAGGCACTGATTATGTGGCTGATTAGACGCTGATCAAGGGGCTGACAGTTGCTGATCAAGCGGCTGACAGGTCCTGATCAAGTGGCTGATAGGCGCTGATCAAGAGTCTGACACGTGCTCCTCAAGCGGCTGACAGGCTTTGATCATGTGTCTTAGTAGGTGCTGATCGTACAGTTCAGTAGGCTCTGATCAAGTGGCTGACCGGCGCTGATCAAACGGCTGACAGGTGCAGTTCAAGAAGCTGACAGGTGCTGATCACGAGGATGAGTAGGCACTGATCGTGTACCTGAAAGGTGCTGATCACCTAGCTGAGAGGCGCTGATGGTGCGGCTGACAAAGCTCTGATCAAGTGGCTGAAACGTGCTGATCACGTGGCTGATTAGGCGCTGAGCACGTTGCTGAGTAGACACTGATCGCACGGCTGAGTAGGTGCTTACGCTCGGCTGAGATGTTCCTTTTGCAGCTGAGTAGATGCTGATCAAACGGCTGAGGAGGGGCTGATTGCGCTTCTGAATAGGCACTGATCAAGTATCCGACAGGCGCTTTTCGTGGAGATGAGTAGGCGTTGATCGCTTGGCTGACTACACGCTAATGAACTGGCTGAGTGGGAGCTGATTGCGTGGCTGAGTAGATGCAGATCAGGAGGCTGACAGGTGCGTGCAAAGCAGGTGGAAGGCATTGATCACGCGGCTGAGTAGGCGCTGACTGCGGTGCTGAGTTGGCACTGATTGTGCTGATGAGTAGGCCCTCATCAATCGGCTAACAGGTGCTAATTAAGAGGGTGGTAGGTGCTGATAACGTGGCTGAGTAGGCACTGATTTCACGACTGAGTAGGCGGTCAACAAGAGGTCAACAGGCACTTATCGGGTGGCTGAGTAAGTGCTGATCATGCGTCATAGTTGGCGCTGATCAAATGGCTGACAGGCGCTGAACAGGCGGCTGACAGACTCTGATCAAGCGACAGAGTAGGCGCTAAAGCGCAACTGAGTAGTAGCTGATCGTGCACCTGAGAATGCACTGATCAAGCGGCCAACAGGCGCTGATCAAACGGCTGACAAGCGCTGATCAAGTGGCTGACCAATGCTGATCAAGCAGCTGACAGGTGCTGATCGCATGGTGAGTAGGTGCTGATCGTTCGGCTCAGTAGGCTCTGATAGTGCAGCAGATTCAGCGCTGATCAAGCGGCTGACAGGTGCTGATCACGGGTCTGAGTAGGCGCAGAATGCGAGGCCGAGTTGGCGCTGATTGCTCGGCTGATTCGGTGCTGATCAAGCATCTGAGTAGGCACTGATCATGTGGCTAATTTGGCGCTGATCATTTGGCTGAGTAGGCGCTGATCGTACAGCTAAGTAGGCACTGATTGTGCAACTGAGGAGGTCCTCATCAAGCGGCTAACAGGTGCTGCATAAGAGGGTGACAGGTGCTGATAACGTGGCTGAGTAGACACTGATTGCACGACTGAGTAGGCGATCAACAAGCTGTCGACAGGCGCTTATTGGTTAGCTGAGTAAGCACTGATTGTGCATCAGAGAAGGTGCTGATCAAGGGGCTGACAGGCGCTGATCAAGCGGGTGAAAGACTCTGATCACATGGCTGATTAGGCCCTGATCAAGCGGCTGTCAGGGGCTGATCAAGCGTCTGACACACTCTGATCACGTGGCGGATGAGGCCCTAATGCGCAGCTGAGTAGGAGCTGATCGCGCAGCTGAGAAGGTGCTGATCAAGCGGCTAGCAGGTTCTGATCAAGCGGCTGACCAATGCTGATCAAGCAGCTGACCAATGCTGATCGAGCGGCTGAGTAGGCACTGATCACGTGGCTGAGTAGGCACTGAACACGTGGCTGAGTAGGCACTGATTGCACGGCTGAGTACACGCTGATCGCGGGGTGACTATGTGCTGATCGCGTGGCTGAGGAGGCGCTGATCATGTGGCTGACAGGTGCTTATCAAGCGGCTGACAGGCACTGATCGCATGGCTGAGTAGGCACTGATCATGCAGCTAACAGGAACTGCGTAAGAGGCTGACAGGTGTTAATGAAGTATTGACAGGGGCTGATCACGCTGCTGAGTAGGTGCTGATCATGTGGCTGAGCAGGTGCTGATTGAGCGGCTGAGTAGGCGCTGATCACGAGGCTGAGTAGGCGCTCATCGAGCGGCTGATTAGGTGCTGATCAAGAATCTCATAAGTGCTATTCAAGCGGCAGAAAGGTGCTGCTCAAGCTGCTGACAGTTGCTGATCAAGTGGCTGATAGACGCTTATCAAGTGGCTAACAGATGTTTTACAAGCAGCTGACAGTTGCTGATCGCATGGCCAAGTAGGTGCTGATCAAGAGGCTGAGAAGCGCTGATCGTGAGGCTGAGTAGGAACTGATCGCTTGGCTGTTTAGGCGCTGAGCAAGCGGCTAACTTGTGCTGATCAAGGGGCTGACAAGTGCTTGTCAAGCTTCTAATGTGTGCTGATAAGGCGGGTGACAGAATCTGATTGCGCGGCTGAGTAGGCGCTAAAGAAGGGGCTGACCAGCGCTGATTGCGTGACTGCATAGGCGGAGATGTTGTGGCTGAGTAAGTGCAGATCAACTGCCTGAAAGGCGCTGATCACGCTGCTGAGTAGGCACGGATCGTACGGCTCAGTAGACAATGATGAAGTGGCTGACAGGCGTTCATCAAAGGGCTGAGAGGTGCTGATTGTGCCGCTTACAGGCGCTGATAAAGCGGCTTGCAGGCGCTGATCAATTGGCTGAGAGGTGCTGATGAAGTGGCTGATAGGCGCTGATCAAGAGGCTCACAGGTGTTTTCAAGCGGCTGACAGGATCTGATCATGTGGCTGAGTAGGCGGTGATGACGTGGCTGACAGGCGCTGATTGAGAGGCTGAGAGAAATTGATTGCACGGCTGAATAGCCACTGAACATGTGGCTGTGTATACTCTGATGGAGCAGGTGAGTAGGTGCTGATGAAGCGGCTGGGTAGTCGATGATTGTGCAGCAGAGTAGGCGCTGATCAAGGGGGTTACAGGCGCTATTCGTGCGGCTGAATAGGCTCAGATCAAGAGGCTAAGAGGCACTGAAATCGAGGCCTAGTAGGCGCTGATCATGTGGCTGAGTAGGTGCAAATCAAGTGGTTGAGATCTGCTGATCGTGGGGCTTAGTAGGCGCCGATTGTGTGCTTAAGTCTGTGTTGATCATGCAGCTGAATTGGGGCTGATTGCGTGGCTGAGTAGCCACAGATTGCACGAATGACAGGCACTGATCACGTGTCTGAGAATGCGCTGAACTAGGGGCTGACAAGCACTGATTGTATGGGAGAGTAGCCGCTGATCGTGAGGTTGAGTAGGGACAGATCAAGCGGTTGAGAGGCGCACATCAAGTCGCTGATTAGGCACTCATCGGGCCGATCTCTATGCACTGAACAAGTAGCTGACAGTCGCTGATCAAGCGGCTGATATGCGTTGTTCAATCAGCTTACAGGCACTGATCAAACGGATTGCAGGTGCTGATCACGTGGATGAGAAGGCGCTGAAAGCGCCACTGACAGGAGTTGATTGCTCGGTTCACAAGCGCTCATCATGCAGCTAAGAGGTAGTGATCATGTGGCTGACAGGTGTTGATCACGCGGCTGTGTAGGCACTGATTATGTGGCTGATTAGCCGCTGATCAAGTGGCTGACAGTTGCTAATCAAGCGGCTGACAGGTCCTGATGTAGTGGCTGATAGGCGCTGATCAAGCGTCTGACAGGTGCTTCTCAAGCGGCTGACAGGCATTGATCCTGTGGCTTAGTAGGTGTTGATCGTACTGTTCAGTAGGTGCTGTTCAAGTGCCTGACAGGCGCTGATCAAACGACTGACAGGCGCAGTTCAAGCAGCTGACAGGTGCTTATCACAAGGCTGAGTAGGCCCTGATTGGGTAACTGAAAGGTGCTGATCACCTAGCTGAGAGGCGCTGATGGCGCGGCTGAGAATGCTCTGATCGCGTGGCTGATTAGGCGCTGAATACGTGGCTGAGTAGACATTGATAGCATGGCTGAGTAGGTGCTGACGCTAGGCTGAGGAAGGGCTCCTTTCGCAGCTGAGTAGGTGCTGATCAAACGGATGAGGAGGGGCTGATTGCGCTTCTGAGTAGGCGCTGATCAAGTGGCCGACAGCCACTTATCGTGGAGCTGAGTAGGGGCTGATCGCATGGCTGAGTACGCGCTAATGAACTGGCTGAGTGGGAGCTGATTGCGTGGCTGAGTAGATGCTGATCAAGCGGCTGACAGGTGCTTGTAAAGCGTCTGGAAGGCACTGACCACACAGCTGAGTAGGGGCTGATTGTGCAGATGAGTGGGCCCTCATCAAGCGGCCAACAGGTGCTGATTAAGAGGGTGGCAGGTGCTGATAACGTGGCTGTAGATGCACTGATTGCGTGACTGAATAGGCGATCAACAAGCGGTTGACAGGTGCTTATCGGGTGGCTGAGTAAGTGCTGATTGTGCGTCAGAGTAGGCGCTGATCAAGCGGCTGACAAGTGCTGATCAACAGGCTGACAGGTGCTTGTAAAGCGGCTGGAAGGCACTGATCACAAGGCTGAGTTGGCGCTGACTGCGGGGCTGAGTAGGCACTGATTGTGCAGATGTGTGGGCCCTCAACAAGCGGCTAACAGGTGCTGATTAAGAGGGTGGCAGCCGCTGATAACGTGGCTGTAGTGGCACTGATTGCGTGACTGTATAGGCGATCAAGAAGCGGTCGACATGTGCTTATCGGGTGGCTGAGTAAGTGCTGATTGTGCATCAGAGTAGGCACTGATCAAGCGGCTGACAAGTGCTGATCAAGCGGCTGACAGACTCTGATCACAGGGCTGGTTAGGCCCTGATCAATCGGCTGTAAGGCGCTGACCAAGCGGCTGACAGACACTGATCCCACGGCAGAGTAGGCGCTAATGCGCAGCTGAGTGACAGCTGATCGCGCAGCTGAGAAGGCACTGATCAAGCGGCTGACAGGCGCTGATAAAGCAGCTGACCAATGCGATCAAGCGGCTGACACGTGCTGATCACGCAGCTGAATAGGCACGGATTGTTCGGCTCAGTAGGCGCTGATCAAGTGGCTGAGAGTTGCTGATCAATTGGCTGAGAGGTGCTGATGAACCAGCTGATAGACTCTGATCAAGTGGCTCACAGATGTTTTCAAGCGACTGACAGGCACTGATCAAGCGGCTGACAGGCTCTGATCGTGCAGCTGAGTAGGCGCTGATTACGTGGCTGGCAAGCGATGATTGAGAGGCTGAGAGAAATTGATTGCATGGCTGAATAGGCAGTGAAGAGGTGCCTGTGTATACTCTGATGGTGCGGCTGAGTAGGCGCTGATCAGGTGGCTGAGTAGGCGCTGATCGAGCAGCTGAGTAGGCGCTGATCACGAGGCTGAGTACGCGCTCACCAAGCGGCTGATTAGGCACAGATCAAGAAGCTTACAAGCGCTGTTCAAGCGGCCGACAGGTGCTGCTCAAGCTGCTGACAGTTGCTGATCAAGTGGCTGATAGGCGCTGATCAAGTGGCTGACAGGTGTTTTTCAAGTGGCTGACAGTTGCTGATCGCACGGCCGAGTAGGCGCTGATCAAGAGGCTGAGAAGCACTGATCGTGAGGCTAAGTAGGAACCGATCGTTTGGCTGTGTAGGCGCTGAACAAGCGGCTAACTGGTGCTGATCAAGTGGCTGACAAGTGCTTGTCAAGCATCTAATGGGTGCTGATCAGGCGGGTGGCAGACTCAGATTGCACCTCTGAGTAGGCGCTAAACAAGGGGCTGACCAGCGCTGATTGCGTGACTGCGTAGGCGCAGATGTTGTGGCTGAGTAAGTGCAGATCAAGCGGCTGAAAGGCGCTGATCATGCTGCTGAGTAGGCACGGATCCTACAGCTCTGTAGGCACTGATCAAGTGGTTGGCAGGCGCTCATCTAGGGGCTCACAGGTGTTTTCAAGGGGTTGACAGGCTCTGATCGTGTGGCTGAGTAGGCGCTGATGACATGGCTGACAGGCGCTGATTGAGAGGCTGAGAGAAATTGATTGCGTGGCTGAATAGGCACTGAACATGTGGCTGTGTATACTCTGATGGAGCAGCAGAGTAGGCGCTGATGAAGCGGCTGGGTGGTTGCTGATTGCGCAGCCGAGTAGGCGCTGATTAAAGGGGTTACAGGCACTATTCGCGCGGCTGTGTAGGCGCAGATCAAGCGGCTAAGAGGCACTGAAATCGAGGCCTAGTCGGCGCTGATCATGTGGCTGAGTAGGTGCAAATCAAGTGGTTGAGATCTGCTGATCGAGTGGCTTAGTAGGCGCCAATTGTGTGCTTAAGTCTGTGTTGATCGCTCAGCTGAGTTGGGGCTGATTGCGTGGCTTAGTAGCCACAGATTGCACCAATGACAGGCACTGATCGCGTGGCTGAGAATGTGCTGAACAAGGGGCTGACAAGCGCTGATTGTGCGGGTGAGTAGGCGCTGATCGTGAGGTTGAGTAGGGACAGATCAAGCGGTTGAGAGGCGCTGATATAGCAGCTGACCAATGCGATCAAGCGGCTGACAGGTGCTGATTGCGCAGCTGAGTAGGCACGGATTGTACAGCTCCGTAGGCGCTGATCAAGTGGCTGACAGTTGCTGATCAAGCGGCTGACACGTCCTGATGAAGTGGCTGATAGGCGCTGATCAAGCATCTGACACGTGCTTCTCAAGCAGCTGACAGGCGTTGATCATGTGGCTTAGTGCCGGTGTCCAGCCCCGGCTGATCCAGGGTATTCGAAGGAGAGACGGCATAGGTGAGGGTCAGGAAACAACTGCTTAATTACACTTTAATTAAGGATACAAAGAGTAATAGAATGAGGATAGCTCAGTAGGAAAATTCAGTGGAGAAAAGAGGCTGAGTATCTTGGTTTACGCGGGAGACCAATAAAACTTCAAGACAAGAAGTTTGCACCACTTACGTAGGCCGCAGGTGTCCTTCCGTTCTCCCGAAGGAGAGGAGACACTGAGGCCTCCCCGGTTGGATCTTAGAAGCCCAGGCATAATTAGCAAGCATGGTGGGTTCCGCGACCCAGATGGGACTCAGCCAGAATTTGAAAGAGAGAGCGACATGGGGAGACCAAGTTTTGGTGAACAAGGCCCACACTTTATATTCCAAAGTAGTTTTTATACCTTAAGTTGTGCATAGAGGATAGTGGGGGAAGGGGCGGAGTCATGCAAGGACAGCAGTTCCTGGTCCTAATCGAAGCCAGGCTTTCAAACTTATCATATGCAAAAGTTCAGGTGAATTACATCATCTTCTGGCCCGGAGGACTGTTAACATTTTAAGAAACTTATTTTCTCTAAAGGTGATTATTCCAAAGTCAGGCATAAGCCTCCCAAAAAGCATTGGACAAAGCTTCATTTTACATTTCTATACACCCATTATATCAGTCAATACACTGCCAAGGACACAGTAGGTAAGGAGTATGGAGACTTAACAGAAAACATTGGCCCAACAAGTGAAAAACCCTTCACCAATACAATTTCTAATCAATCTTTTAACTACTCAAAGGAATCTGTGTTTAGGCAGTTTAGAACATCTCCTGCCTCTCACAGTTGGGAGGCTCTGAACAATCACATGTGGCCGGAAAAAACTATTCAGGCAGGCTAGAGGATTTCCAAAGGAGTTTTTAGGTTGAAACACTGTCACACCCAGGAATTATTAACTGGAGCTGTAAGCTAACTCTTTTTTCAGAGAGAGGTAGTGGGGGAGAGCCCCCATAAAGTCAGAGGTGTAGGTGAAAGCAAAAAGCAGAAAGTAGGCAGACTCTGGTTTGGGGGGTAGATGCTCGAGAATTTCCAGGGGGACTCCTGAGGCTAGATCCCGCCTTTGCGTATGCCGAGCCTCCTTCCTCATGACCTTTGTCATGGGCAGAGTTCCTCATGCTGGCTCCTGGCAGTGATAGAATTCCAGTTGATCTATTCCAGATCCTCACTCAATATGCAATATTGCGGCTCCTGGCAGCTCAGTAGGTGCTGATCGTACTGTTCAGTAGGCGCTGATCAAGTGTCTGACAGGTGCAGATCAAACGGCTGACAGGCGCAGTTCAAGCAGCTGACAGGTGCTGATCACGAGGCTGAGTAGGCGCTGATCACGTACCTGAAAGGTGCTGATCACCTAGTGGAGAGGCGATGAACACGTGGCTGAGTAGACACTGATAGCACAGCTGAGTAGGCCCTGATGCTCGGCAGAGGAGGTGCTCCTTTCGCAGCTGAGTAGGTGCTGATCAAACGGCTGAGGAGGGGCTGATTGCGCTTCTGAGTAGGCGCTGAACAAGTGGCCAACAGGCACTTTTTGTGGAGCTGAGTAGGGGCTGATCGCATGGCTGAGTACGTGCTAATGAACTGGCTGAGTGGGAGCTGATTGCGTGGCTGAGTCGATGCTGATCAACAGGCTGACAGGTGCTTGTAGAGCGGCTGGAAGGCACTGATCACATGGCTGAGTTGGCGCTGACTGCGGGGCTGAGTAGGCGCTGATTGTGCAGATGAGTGGGCCCTCATCAAGCGGCTAACAGGTGCTGATTAAGAGGGTGGCAGGTGCTGATAACGTGGCTGTAGAGGCACTGATTGCGTGACTGAATAGGCAATCAACAATCGGTTGACAGGTGCTTATCAGGTGGCTGAGTAAGTGCTGATTGTGCGTCAGAGTAGGCGCTGATCAAGCGGCTGACAGGTGCTCATCAAGCGGGTGGCAGACTCTGATCACATGGCTGATTAGGCCCTGATCAATCGGCTGTAAGGCGCTGACCAAGCGGCTGACAGACTCTGATCCCGCGGCAGAGTAGGCGCTAATTCGCAGCTGAGTGGCAGCTGATTGCGCAGCTGAGAAGGCACTGATCAAGCGGCTGACAGGCGCTGATAAAGCAGCTGACCAATGCGATCAAGCGACTGACAGGTGCTGATCTCACAGCTGAGTAGGCACGGATTGTACGGCTCAGTAGGCGCTGATCAAGTGGCTTACAGGCGCTGAAAAATTGGCTGAGAGGTGCTGATGAAGCGGCTGATAATCTCTGATCAAGCAGCTCACAGGTGTCTTCAAGCGACTGACAGGCACTGATCAAGCAGCTGACAAGCTCTGATCATGCAGCTGAGTAGGTGCTGATTACGTGGCTGGCAGGCACTGATCAAGAGGCCTAGAGAAATTGATCGTACGGCTGAATAGGCGCTGAACTGCTGGCTGTGTATACTCTGATGGTGCGGCTGAGTAGGCGCTGATCAGGTGTCTGAGTAGGCGCTGATCGAGCAGCTGAGTAGGCACTGATCACGAGGATGAGTAGGTGCTCACCGAGCAGATGATTAAGCACAGATCAAGAAGCTTACAAGTGCTGTTCAAGCAGCCGACAGGTGCTGCTCAAGCTGCTGACTGTTGCTGATCAAGTGACTGATAGGCACTGATCAAGTGGATGACAGGTGTTTTTCAAGTGGCTGACAGTTGCTGATCGCACGGGCGAGTAGGCGCTGATAAAGAGGCTGAGAAGCACTGATCGTGAGGCTGAGTAGGAACCAATCGTTTGGCTGTGTAGGCACTGAGCAAGCGGCTAACTGGTGCTTATCAAGTGGCTGACAAGTGCTTGTCAAGCGTCTAATGAGTGATGATCAGGCGGGTGACAGACTCTGATTGCACCGCTGAGTAAGCGCTAAACAAGGGGCTGACCAGCGCTGATTGCGTGACTGTGTAGGCGCAGATGTTGTGGCTGAGTAAGCACAGATCAAGAGGCTGAAAGGCGCTGATCACACGGCTGTGTAGGCACTGATTATGTGGCTGATTAGCTGCTGATCAAGTGGCTGACATTTGCTGATCAAGCGGCTAACAGGTCCTGATGATGTGGCTGATAGCCGCTGATCACGCTGCTGAGTAGGCACAAATCGTACGGCTCAGTAGGCACTGATCAAGTGGCTGGCAGGCGCTCATCAAGGGGCTGAAAGGCGCTGATTTCACCGCTTACAGGCGCTGATAAACGGCTTGCAGGCGCTGATCAATTGGCTGAGAGGAGCTGATGTCGTGGCTGAGTAGATGCTGACCAAGCAGCTGACAGGTGCTTGTAAAGCGGCTGGAAGGCACTGATCACACGGCTGAGTAGGCGCTGATTGTGCAGATATTGGGCCCTCATCAAGCGGCTAACAGGTGCTGATTGAGAGGGTGGCAGGTGCTGATAACGTGGCTGTAGAGGCACTGATTGCGTGACTGAATAGGCAATCAACAAGCGGTCGACAGGTGCTTATCGGGTGGCTGAGTAAGTGCTGATTGCGCATCAGAGTAGGCGCTGATCAAGCGGCTGACAGGTGCTGATCAAGCGGGTGACAGACTCTGATCACATGGCTGATTAGGCCCTGATCAATCGGCTGTAAGGCGCTGACCAAGCGGCAGAGAGATTCTGATCCCGCGGCAGAGTAGGCACTAATGCGCAGGTGAGTAACAGCTGACCGCGCAGCTGAGAATTCACTGATCAAGTGGCTGACAGGCGCTGATAAATCGGCATGCAGGCGCTGATCAATTGTCTGAGAGGTGCTGATGAAGTGGCTGATAGGCGCTGATCAAGCAGCTCACAGATGTTTTCAAGCGGCTGACAGGCTCTGATCGTGTGGATGAGTAGGCGCTGATGACGTGGCTGACAGGCGATGATTGAAAGGCTGAGAGAAATTGATTGCGTGGCTGAATAGGCACTGAACATGAGGCTGTGTATACTCTGATGGAGCAGCTGTGTAGGCGCTAATGAAGCGTCTGTGTAGTCGCTGATTGCGCACCCGAGTAGGCGCTGATTAAAGGGTTACCGGCGCTATTCGCGTGCCTGTGTAGGCACAGATCAAGCGGCTAAGAGGCACTGAAATCGTGGCCTAGTAGGCACTGATCATGTGGCGGAGTAGGTACAAATCAAGTGGTTGAGATCTGCTTATCTTGTGGCATAGTAGGCGCCGCTTGTGTGCTTAAGTCTGTGTTGATCGCACAGCTGTGTTGGGGCTGATTGCGTGGCTGAGTAGCCACAAATTGCATGAATGACAGGCACTGATCGCGTGGCTGATAATGCGCTGAACAAGGGGCTGACAAGGACTGATTGTGCGGGTGAGTAGGCGCTGATCGTGAAGTTGAGTAGGGACAGATCAAGCGGTTGAGAGGCGCAGATCACGTGGCTGATTAGGCGCTCATGGGGCCGAACTGTATGCGCTGATCAAGTAGCTGACAGGCGCTGATCAAGTGGCTGACAGGCGATGTTCAATCGGCTTACAGGCACTGATCAAACGGCTTGCAGGTGCTGATCACGTGGATGAGAAGGCGCTGAAAGCGCCACTGACAGGAGCTGATTGCTCGGCTCACAGGTGCTGATCTTACAGCTAAGAGGTACTTATCATGTGTATGAGAGGTTCTGATCACACGGCTGTGTAGGCACTGATTATGTGGCTGATTAGCCGCTGATCAAGTGGCTGACAGGTCCTGATGAAGTGGCTGATAGGCGCTGATCAAGCGTCTGACACGTGCTTCTCAAGAGGCTGACAGGCGTTGATCTTGTGGCTTAGTAGGTGCTGATCGTACTGTCAGTAGGCGCTAATCAAGGGCCTGACAGGCGCTGATGAAATGGATGACATGCGCAGTTACAGCAGCTGACAGGTGCTGATCACAAGGCTGAGTAGGCACTGATCGAGTACCTGAAAGGTGCTGATCACCTAGCTGAGAGGCGCTGAACACGTGGCTGGGTAGACACTGATAGCACGGCTGAGTAGGCGCTGACACTCAGCTGAGAAGGTGCTCCTTTCGCAGCTGAGTAGGTGCTGATCAAACGGCTGAGGAGGTGCTGATTGCGCTTCTGAGTAGGCGCTGATCAAGTGGCCGACAAGGTGCTTATCGTGGAGCTGAGTAGGGGCTGATCGCATGGCTGAGTACGCGCTAATTAACTGGCTGATGTGAGCTGATTGCGTGACTGAGTAGATGCTGATCAAGCGGCTGACAAGTGCTTGTAAAGCGGCTGGAAGGCACTGATCACACAGCTGAGTAGTCGCTGACTGCATAACTGCGTAGGCGCAGAATCTTGTGGCTGAGTAAGCGCAGATCAATTGGCTGAAAGGCGCTGATCACGCTGCTGAGTAGGCACGGATCGTACTGCTCAGTAGGCATGATCAAGTGGCTGGGCAGGCGCTCAACAAGGGCGACTGAAACGCTCTGATTGTGCCGCTACAGGCGCTGATAAAGCGGCTTGGCAGGCACTGATCAATGGCTGAGAGCTGCTGATGAAATGGCTGATAGGCACTGATCCAAGTGGCTCACAGGTGTTTCAAGCGGCTGACAGGCTCTGATCGTGTGGCTGAGTAGGAGCTGATTACGTGGCTGACAGGCGCTGATCGAGAGGCTGAGAGAAATTGATCGCACAGCTGAATAGGCGCTGAAGAGGTGGCTGTTTATACTCTGATGGTGCGGCTGAGTAGGCGCTGATCAGGTGGCTGAGTAGGCGCTCATCGAGCAGCTGAGTAGGCGCTGATCAC
>CADEAB010000432.1:66324-77968 GCA_902825105.1 Syncerus caffer
TCTTGAGTTGCGCGGGATTCTCGAATTATGACGGCAAACTCAGGATGCCTCTCGTGTTGGCCCAGGGAAGTCCAATCTCCATTCGAGTTGCAAGGGAGAGCTGGGGATTGCTCTCGAGTCACTGCAGGGCAAATAGACCTCATCTAGGCTTCTGTCCAGAAATTCCGTGTTCCTCTCCAATGGCGACAGGGATCTCGAGGTTGCATTCAAGATTCACCTGGGGAGTCAGGCCTCATCTCGAGTGCAAGCAAAGAACTCCGCTCTCTTCTCCAGTGTCAATGGGTATCTCTTGGAGCCCATAGAGTGGCCTAAAGGGAGTCAAGCCTTCTGTGGAGTTTTCAGAGAGGACTCGGGATTGCTCTCTAGGCCCTGCAGGAAAAGAAGGGCCTCATCTCGTGATGACAGGGAAATCTCGTGGTTTTTTTCGAGCTGTGGCGCGAGTGTGGGGTTTCTCACGAGGTACGAGGGGAAGTCAGGGAGCCTCTCGTGTGACTCCAGGGAAGTCCAGTATCTTCAAGTTGAGAGGTGGAGCGCAGCATTGGTCTCTAGTCACGGTAGGGTAATCGGGTCTCAAGATGCACTGAAGGGGGAATTTTGAGGTCTTTCTGGAGTTGTGGCAGGAAACCCTGTGTTTGCTCGACTTGTGACGGTGACCTCAGGGAGCTTCTCATTGTGCCTATTGGAAGTTAGGAATACTGTGGACTTGGAAGGGGCCTCTCAGAATCCACTGGCTTTAGTGCAATGGAAGAGTGCCTCATCTCAAGTTGAGGCGGGAACCTCAGGTTTCCTCTCCTGTTTTGACATGGGTCTCGGGCTGTGTATGCCATTCCAAACAGGGAGGTAGGTCTCGACGTGTGTGAAGGCATGGAACTCTGCTTTCCTCTCGAGTTGTCGAAGGGGTTTCACACCTCCAGCCGAGTTGAATTTGGGACCTGGGGCTCTTTTGGATTAACAACCAGGGCATCAGAACTCCTTCGTGTTGTGAGTGGATTCTCGGCTGACATTCAAATCGGTGCAAGGAAATCAGGCCTGATTTCAAGTGGATGGGGAAATCAGTGGCTTTCATACTGTGACAAAGTTCCCGGGTTCCCCTCCAGGGTCAGGTAGATACCATCCTCTCGAGGTGCGACAGGGACATCAGCATTCCTTTCCAGGTGAAGCAGGGCAATCGACCCTCATCTCGACTTGAGGCTGGGAAAATGGGGCTCTTCTTGATTTGTGGCGGGAATTTCAGCGTTCCTCTTGAGTGGGGACGGGTATCTTGGGAAACTTATTGAGTTTTGTAAAGCGTGTCGAGGATGCTTTCGAATTCCAAAGGAAATGTGGGCTTTCTTTGGAAACGCTGCAGCATTAAAAGGGTCTCCTCAAGCATGCAGGTGAGAATTTCGTCATTTGCATAGAGTTGTGGCAGGAAGCTTAGGGTTCCTCTCGAGTTGCCTGTCGACCTGGGGGAGCACTCGTGTTTCCTCAGGGAAGTCAGATCTCCTTTGCTGTTGTGAAGGCCACATTAGGATTCCTCATGCATTGCTACAGGGATGAATAGGGCCTCATCTCGAGATGAGGCAGGAACCTCAGTGTTCTTCTCCATTTCTGACTTTAATTGCAGGGTCTCTGGAGAGTTGGAACAGGAGAGTTAGGCCTCATCTTGTGATGAGGTTGAAACTCCGTTGGACTCTCGAGTTGTTCACAGGGTGACAGGCCACTTGTTGTCTTGTATTTGGAACCTGCAGCTGTTTACAGATGATGCAACTGGGTTGTGACTTCCCCTTCGTGATGTTACTTAATCCTCAGGGTTACATTCGATGAGGTGCCAGAGCATAGAACCTTTCTTGAATCGACAGGGAAATCGGTGTCTTTCAGAATGTCGCATGACCCATGAGGCTTCCTCTAGAGTTTCAGTGTGAGACCGGCCTCCTCCTGAAGTGGGATGTGAAGGTTGGGATCCCATTCCAGACAAAGCAGGGGAATAGACCCTCATGTCGAGATCAGGAGGGGAGAAGGGGTTCAGATTAGGTTGTGCTGGGAAACTTGGTGTTCCTATCCAGTCAGACCGGTATGCTGGGGAACTTTTTGGGTTGCATCAAGGGTGTCAAGTACCATTTCGAATTTCAAGAGGGAACGTGGGATTTCTCTTGATACACCACAGTGGGAAGAGGCCTCATCTCATGATGACGGGGGAACCTCATGGTTTTTCTCAAGTTGCAGCGAGATTTTCGAGTTATGACGGGGAACTCAGAAAACCTCTCGTGTTGCCCCAGGGAAGTCCAATCTCCATTCGAGTTGTGAGAGGGAGTTAGGGATTTCTCTCGATTTCTCACATAGACCTCATCTAGACTTGTGCCCAGAATCTATGTGTTCCTCTCCAGTGGCGACAGGGATCTAGGGGTTGCATTCAAGATTCACCTGGGGAGTCAGGCCTCATCTCGAGTGGAAGCAAGTAACTCCACTCTCCTCTCGAGTTGCAATGGGTATCTCTTGGAGCCCATTGAGTGGCCTAAAGGGAATCAAGCCTCCTGGAGTTTTGAGAGAGGACTTGGGATTGCTCTCTAGGCCCTGCAGGAAAAGAAGGGCCTCATCTCACGATGAGGGGGGCATCTTGTGGTTTTTCTCGAGCTGTGGTGCCAGTGTGGGATTTCTCACGAGTTACAATGGGGAACTCAGGGAGCCTCTTGTATGGCGCCAGGGAAGTCCAGTCTCCATTCGAGTTTAGAGGAGGAGAGTGGCATTGCTCTTGAGTCACGGTAGGGGAATCGGGTCTCAAGACGCATTGAAGAAGGAATCTCGAGGTCTTTCTCGAGTTGCTGCAGGAAACCCTGGGTGCCCTAGACTTGTGCTGATGATCCCAGGGAGCTTCTCTGGGTTCCTATGAGAATTCAGGGATACTGTGGAGTTGGGAGGGGCCTCTTGGGACTCCCCTGGGTTTGGTGCAATGGAAGAGGACCTCATCTCTAGTTAAGGTGGGAACCTCAGGGTTCCTCTCCATTTCTGACTTCAATTGCAGAGTCTCTGCAGAGTTGAAACAGGAGAGTCAGGCCTCGTCTTGTGTTGAGGAATGGAACTCCACTTGCCTCTCGAGTTGCTCATGGGGTGACAGGCCACTTATCATGGGACTGAGCAGGCTCTGATCACACTGCTGACCAGGCACTGATCACGCGACTGAGCAGGCACTGATCACGTGGAGAGAATCCACTGATCACAGGACTGAGCAGGCTCTGATCACACAGATGAGCGGGCACTGATCACACGGCTGAGCAGGCACTGATCACGGACACAGCGGGCACTGATCACGTGACTCAACAGTCACTGATCACGCAGCTGAGCAGGCACTTATCACATGGCTGAGAATCCACTGATCACGGGACTGAACAGGCTCTGATCACACGGCTGAGCAGGCACTGATCACTCGCTGAGCAGGCACCGATCACGTGACTCAGCAGGCACTGATCACGCGGTTGAGCAGGCACTGATCACGTGACTGAGAAGGCACATATCATATGGCTCAGCAGGCACTGATCACGCGGCTGACAGGCTCTGATTGCATGGTTAAGCAGGCACTGATCATGAGACTTACCAGGAACTGATCACGTGACTGAAAGGCACATATCAAATGGCTCAGTAGGCACTGATCACATTGCTAAGCAGACACTGATCACGTGACTGAGCAGGAACTGATCATGCAAATGACCAGGCACTCATCTCGTGAGTGAGAAGGCACATATCACATGGCTCTGCAGGCACTGATCACGTGGCTTAGCAGGCACCGATCCTCGGTGGACCAGGCACTGATCTCACGGATTAGCAGGCATTGATCTCCTAGCTGAGCAGGCACTGATCACGTGGCTGAGCAGGAACTCATCACGCAAATGACCAGGCACTTATCTCATGAATGAGAAGGCACATATATCATGGCTCTGCAGGCACTGATCACGTGGCTTAGCAGGCACTGATCCGCGGTGGACCAGGCACTGATCTTGCAGATTAGCAGACATTGATCTCCTAGCTGAGCAGGTGCTGATCATGCTGCTGAAAGGCGCTGATCACGAGGCTGTGCAGCCTCTGATCTGCTGCTGAAAGGCACTGATCATGAGGCTGAGCAGGCCCTTATCACATAACTGAGAAAGCACATATCACATTGCTCAGAAGGCACAGATCACAGGGCTAAGCAGACACTGATCACGCAGCTGAGCAGGCGCTTATCTTGTGACTGAGAAGGCACATATGACATGGCTCAACAGGCACAGATCACGAGGCTGAACAGGCACTGATCACACGGGTGACAGACACTGATCACATGGCTGACAGGCACTGATCACGCAGCTGAGCAGATGCTGATGACATAGCTGAGTAGGTGCTGATCATGCAGCTGAGCAGGCACTGATCACGCGACTGAGAGGCACATATCAAATGGCTTAGCAGGTACTGATCACGTTGCTGAGCAGACACTGATCACGCGGCTGAGCAGGCACTGATTACGTGGCTTATCAGGCACTGATCATGCGACTGACAAGGCACATATCAAATGGCTCGGCAGGCACTGATCATGTTGCTGAGCAGACACTGATCATGTGACTGAGCAGGCACTGATCACGAGACAGACCAGGTACTTATCTCATGACTGAGAAGGCACATATCACATGGATCTGAAGGTACTGATCACGTGGCTTAGCAGGTACCGATCATGCGGTTGAGCAGGCACTGATCACATGGCTGAGCAGGCATTGATTTCGAGGCTGAGCAGGCACTGATCACGCAGCTGAGCAGACGCTGACCACACAGCTGGCAGTTGCTGATCACGTGGCTGGAAGGCGCTGATCACGCGGCTGGCAGGCGCTGATCATGCAGCTTATAGGTGCTGATGACAGGGCTGGAAGGTGCTGATCACGTGGCTGAGCAGGCGCTGATTACGGGGCTGCGCAGGAGCTGATCACGCAGCTGGCAGGCACTGATCATGCAGCAAAGCAAGCGCTGATCATGAGGCTGAGCAGGTGATGATCACACGGCTGACAGACGCTTATCACGCTGCTGAGCAGGCCCTGATTATGTGGCTGAGCAGAAGCTGATTACGTGGCTGAGCAGGCGCTGATCACACAGCTGAGCAGATGTTGATCACGCTGCTGACAGACGCTGATCACGCGGCTTACAGGTGCTGATCACGAGGCTGACATGCGCTGATAAGGAGGTTGAACAGGTGATGATCACGTGGCTGAGCAGGCGATGATCTCACAGCTGAGCAGGCGCTGATCACGCGGCTATGCAGGCTCTGATCATGCAGCTGAGCAGGCGCTGATCACGTGTCTGAGTGGGCACTGATCACGCGGCTATGCAGGCTCTGATCACGCGGCTGAGTAGGCGTTGATGAAGCGGCTGATTAGGCTCTGATCAAGCGGCTGACAGGTGCTGATCAAGCGCCTGAGCAGGTGCTGATCAAGTGACTGAGCATGTGGTGGTCAAGGGGCTAAGCAGGCGCTATTCACATGGCTGGGCAGGAGCTGATCGCTCGGCTAAGCAGGCGCTGATTGCAGCAGCTGAGCAGGCAATGATCCTGTGGCCGAGCAGGCGCTGATCGTGCAGATGATTAGACGATGATGAAGCGGCTGATAGGCGCTGAACTAGCAGCTGACAGGCGTTGATTGCGAGGTTAAGTAGGTGCTGATTGCGCAGCTGAGTAGATGCTGATCACACGGCTGACTAGATGCTGATCGCACAGCTGAGTAGGCGCTGTTCAAGCGGCAGACAGGTGCTGATCATGCGGCTGAGTAGGCGCTGATTGAGCGGATGAATAGGCGCTGATCAAGCAGCTGACAGGCGCTGATCAAGCAGCTGACAGGTGCTTCTCAAGCGGCTGATATGTGCTGATCATACAGCTGAGTAGGCGCTGATCACGGGGCTGAGTAGACGCTGTTCAAGTGGCTGACAGGTGCTGATCAAGCGGCTGAGTGGGCGCTGATTGCACTGCTGAGAGGCGCTGATGAAACAGCTGATAGGCGCTGAACTAGCGGCTGACAGGCATTGATTGCGAGGTTAAGTAGGTGCTGATCCCGCAGCTGAGTAGACGCTGATCACATGGCTGACTAGATGCTGATCACGCAGCTGATTAGGCGCTGTTCAGGCGGCGGACAGGTGCTGATCATGCAGCTGAGTAGGCGCTGATTGTGCAGCTGAGTAGGCGCTGATTGCGCGGCTGAATAGGCGCTGATCAAGCGGCTGACAGGCGGTGATCATATGGCTGAGTAGGCGCTGATCACGGGGCTGAGTAGGCGCAGAGCAGAAGGCTGAGAGGCGCTGATAGAACGGCTAAATAGGCGCAGATCACGCGGCTGAGTAGACGCTGTTCAAGTGGCTGACAGGTGCTGATCAAGCGGCTGACAGGTGCTGATCGCGCGGCTGAGTAGGCGCTGATTGTGCTGCTGAGAGGCGCTGATGAAGCGGCTGAGTAGGCACTGATTGGGTGGCTGAGTAGGCGCTGATCAAGTGACCGACAGGTGCTGATCAAGCAGCTGACAGGTGCTGATCTCGTGGCTGAAGGTGCTGTACATGCGGCTGACAGGTGCTGATGACACGGCTGACAGGTGCTAATCGCGCAGCTGAGTAGGCGCTGAACACGTGGCTGAGTAGATGCTGAGTGCATGGCTAAATAGGCGCTGATTGCGTGGCTGAGGAGGTGCTGATTGCGTGGCTGAGTATGCACTGATCAAGCAGCCAACAAGCGCTTATTGCACGTCTGAGTAGGCACTGATTGCGTGACTGAGCAAGCACTGATGAAGTGGCTGAGTAGGCGCTGATTGTGCAACTGAGTAGGCGCTAATCAAGCGGCTAACAGGTGCTGATCAAGCAGCTGACAGGCGCTGATCGCGTGGCTGTATAGGCGCTGATTGGGCAGCTGAGTAGGCGCTGATCATGCAGCTGAGTAGGCACTGTTCAAGTGGCTGACAGGTGCTGATCAAGTGGCTCACAGGTGCCGATCACCCGTCTGAGTAGGCGCTGATGAAGAGACTGAGTAGGCAATGATCAAGTGGCTGACAGGCACTTCTCAAGCTACTGAGAGGCGTTGAGCGGGCGGCTGAGTAGGTGCTGATCACGCGGCTGAGTAGACGCTGATCACACGGCTGACTAGACGCTGATTGTGCAGCTGAGTAGGCGCTGATCGCACGGCTGAGTAGGCGCTGATTGCGCGGCTGAGGAAGTGCTGTTGAAGCGGCTGAGTGGGCACTGATCTCGTGGCTGTGTAGATGCTGATCGGGCGGCTGAATAGGCGATGAAACCGTGGCTGAGTAGACGCTGATCGTATGGCTGAGTAGGAGCTGAAGAAGCGGCTGAGTAGGCACTGATTCCGCGACTGAGTATGCGCTCATCCAGCGGCCGACAGGAGCTTATAGCGTGGCTCAGTAAGCACTGATCAAGCGGCTGAGTAGGCGCTGATCAAGCGGCTAAAAGGTGCTGGTCAAGCGGCTGACAGGTGATGATTGCAAGGCTTAATAGGCGCTGATCGCGCGGCTGAGTAGATGCTGATTGCGCAGCAGAGTAGGTGCTGATTGCATGGCTGAGTAGCCGCTGTTCAAGTGACTGACAGGTGCTGATCACTCGGATGAGTAGGCGGTGATCCCCTGTCGGAGTAGGCGCTGATTGCGCGGCTGAGTAGACGCTAATCGCGTGGCTGAGTAGGTGCTGATGAAGCTGCTGAATATGCGCTGATTGCGAGGCTGAGTAGGCGCTGATCAAGTGGCTGACAGGTGCTGATCAAGGGGATGACAGGCACTGATTGCATGGCTGTGTATGCGCTGATTGCACGGCTGAGTAGACGCTGATCGTGTGGCTGAGTAGGCGCTGATCGCGCTGCTGAATAGGCACTGTTCAAGAGGCTGACAGGTGCTGATCAAGAGGCTGACAGGTGTTGATCGTGTGGCTGAGTAGGCGCTGATTGTGCGGCTGAGTAGGCACTGATGAAGCGGGTGAGTAGGTGCTGATTGCCCGGTCAGTAGGCGCTGTTCAACTGGCTGACAGGTGCTGATCCAGTGGCTGACATGTGCTGATCATGCAGCTGAGTAGGCCCTGATCGCGCGGCTGAGTAGGCGCTGATAGCGCTGCTGAATAGGCACGGTTCAAGTGGCTGACAGGTGCTGATTAAGAGGCTGACAGGTGCTGATTGCGCAGCTGAGTAGGCGCTGATTGTGAGGCTGAGTAGGCACTGATGAAGCGGGTGAGTAGGCGCTGATTGCCCAATCAGTAGGTGCTCTTCAACCGGCTGACAGGTGCTGATCCAGTGGCTGACATGTGCTGATCACACAGCTGAGTAGGCCCTGATCGCACGGCTGAGTAGGCGCTGATCGCGCGGCTGATTAGGCCCTGTCAGGTGGCTGACAGGTGCTGATCAAGTTGCTGACAGGTGCTGATCAAGCGGTGATAGGCGCTGAATTGGCGGCTGACAGTAGCTTCTCAAGCGGCTGAAAGACTTGATCGCGTGGCTGAGTAGGCACTGATCGCGAGGCTGAGTAGACACTGATCGAACCGCTGACAGGTGCTGGTCAATCGGCTGACAGGTGCTGATCAAGCTGCTGATATGCACTGATCAAGCAGCTGATAGGTGCTTGTCAAGCGGCTGACAGGCGCTCATCGCACGTCTGAGTAGGCACTGCTTGCGCGGCTGAGTAGGCGCAGATCGCGCGGCTGAGTAGGCGCTGTTAAATGGCTGACAGGTGCTGATCAAGCGGCTGACAGGTGCTGATTGCTCGGCTGAGTAGGCCCTGTTCAAGCTGGCTGATAGGTGCTGATCAAGCGGCTGACACCTGCTGATCACGCAGCTCAGTAGGCACTGATGGTACGGCTGAGTAGGCACTGTTCAAGCGGCTGACAGGTGCTGATCAAACGGCTGACAGGCACTGATTGCATGGCTGAGTAGGCGCTGTTCAAGCGCCTGACAGGTGCTGATCAAGCGGCTAACAGGCACTGATCACGTGACTGGGTAGGCGCTGCTCAAGCGGCTGACAGGTGCTGTTCAAGAGGCTGAAAGGCGCTGATCAAGTGGCTGAAAGGCGCTGATCAAGCGGATGACAGGAGCTGATCAAACAGCTCACAGGTGTTTGTCAAGCGGCTGAGTAGACGCTGATCACGCGGCTGATTATTAGCTGAAAAAGTGGCTGACAGGTGCTGATCAAGCCGCTGACAGGTGCTGATCAAATGCCTGACAGATGCTGATCAAGGGGCTGATAGGCGCTGATCAAGCGGCTGACAGGTGCTTGTTAAGCAGCTGATAGACGTTGATCATGCAGATGAGTAGGCGCTGATAAAGCAGCTGGCAGGCGCTGATCAAGCTGCTGACAGACTCTGATCGCACGGCTGAGTAGCCGCTGATGCACGGCTGAGTAGGTGCTGATCACGCATCTGAGAATGCACTGATCAAGCAGCTGACAGGCGCTGATCAAGCGGCTGACAGATTCTAATCATGCGACTGAGTTGACGCTGATTTGCGGCTGAGTAGGTGCTGATCGCGTGGCTGAGAAGGCGCTGATCAAGCGGCTGACAGGCGCTGATTAAATGGCTAACAGACTCTGATCGCGCGGCTGAGTAGGCGTTTATGAAGTGGCTGTGGAGACGCTGATTGCGTGACTGAGTAGGCGCTCATCAAGTGACCGACACCCCCTTATCGTGCTGCTGATTAGGCGCTGATCAATCGGCTGACAGGCGCTGATCAAATGGCTGCCAGGAGCTGATCAAGCGGCTGACAGGTGCTTATCAAGTGGCTGAGAGGTGCTGTTCAAGGGGCTGACAGGTGCTGATCAAGCAGCTGACAGGTGCTGATTGAGGGGCTGACAGGCGCTGATCATGTGGCAGAGTAGGCGCTGATGATGTGGCTGACAGGCGCTGATTGAGGGGCTGACAGGTGCTGATCATGTAGCAGAGTAGGAGCTGAATATGTGGCTGAGTAGACACTGATCGTGCTGCTCAGTAGGCGCTCATCAAGCAGATGAAAGGCACTGATCAAGCGGCTGACAGGCTCTGATCAAGTGGCTGACAGACTCTGATCGTGTGGGTGACTAGGCACTGATTCGCCCCTAAGAAGGCGCTGATTGCATGGCTGAGAATGCGCTGATCAAGCAGCTGACAGGCGCTGATCAAGCGGCTGACAGGCGCTGATCAAACGGCTGACAGACTCTGATTGCGTGGGTGTGTAAGTACTGATTCGAAGCTAAGAAGGCGCTGATCGCGTGGTTGAGAATGCGCTGATCAAGCAGCTGACAGGCGCTGATCGAGGCTAACAGGCTCTGATTGTACGGCTGAGTATGCGCTGAACACGTTGCTGAGTAGACGCTGATTGCACTGCTGAGTAGGTGCTGATGAAGCGGCTGAGTAGGTGCTCATCAAGCGGCCGACAGGCACTTATCGCGTGGCTGAGTAGGTGCTGTTCAAGTGGCTGACAGGTGCTGATCAAGCAAAGGACAGCTGCTGATTGCACGGCTGAATAAGCGCTGATAGCGTGACTGAGTAGGAGCTCATCAAGCGGCTGACAGGCGCTGATCAAGTGGCTGACAGGTCCTGATCAAGTGGGTGACAGGTGCTGATCAAACAGCTGAGTAGAGCTGATCAAGTGGATGAGAAGCACTGATTGCGCGGCTGAGTAGGCACCGATCGCACGGCTGAGTAGGCGCTGATCACACGGCTGACTAGACGCTGATTGTGCAGCTGAGTAGGCGCTGATCACACGGCTGAGTAGGCGCTGATTGCGCGGCTGAGGAAGTGCTGTTGAAGCGGCTGAGTGGGCACTGATCTCATGGCTGTGTAGATGCTGATCGGGCGGCTGAATAGGCAATGAAACTGTGGCTGAGTAGACGCTGATCGGATGGCTGAGTAGGAGCTGAAGAAGCGGCTGAGTAGGCACTGATTCCGAGACTGAGTATGCGCTCATCCAGCGGCCGACAGGAGCTTATAGCGTGGCTCAGTAAGCACTGATCAAGCGGCTGAGTAGGCGCTGATCAAGCGGCTAAAAGGTGCTGGTCAAGCGGCTGACAGGTGATGATTGCAAGGCTTAATAGGCGCTGATCACGTGGCTGAGTAGATGCTGATTGCGCAGCAGAGTAGGTGCTGATTGCATGGCTGAGTAGCCGCTGTTCAAGTGACTGACAGGTGCTGATCACTCGGATGAGTAGGCGGTGATCCCCTGTCGGAGTAGGCGCTGATTGCGCGGCTGAGTAGACGCTAATCGCTGTGGCTGAGTAGGTGCTGATGAAGCTGCTGAATATGCGCTGATTGCGAGGCTGAGTAGGCGCTGATCAAGTGGCTGAGAGGTGCTGATCAAGGGGATGACAGGCGCTGATTTCACGGCTGTGTATGCGCTGATTGCACGGCTGAGTAGACGCTGATCATGTGGCTGAGTAGGCGCGGATCGCGCTGCTGAATAGGCACTGTTCAAGAGGCTGACAGGTGCTGATCAAGAGGCTGACAGGTGTTGATCGTGCGGCTGAGTAGGCACTGATTGTGCGGCTGAGTAGGCACTGATGAAGCGGGTGAGTAGGTGCTGATTGCCCGGTCAGTAGGCGCTGTTCAACTGGCTGACAGGTGCTGATCCAGTGGCTGACATGTGCTGATCATGCAGCTGAGTAGGCCCTGATCGCGCGGCTGAGTAGGCGCTGATAGCACTGCTGAATAGGCA
>CADEAB010000432.1:78968-129656 GCA_902825105.1 Syncerus caffer
ATCATGAGGCTGAGTAGGCGCTCATTGAGCAGCTGATTAGGCGCTGATCAATAAGCTTACAAGTGCTGTTCAAGCGGCCCACAGGTGCTGCTCAAGCTGCTGACAGTTGCTGATCAAGTGGATGATAGGCACTGATCAAGTGGCTGACAGGTGTTTTTCAAGTGGCTGACAGTTGCTGATCGCATGGACGATTAGGCCCTGATCGTAAGGCTGAGAAGTGCTAATCGTGATCCTGAGTAGGAACTGATCGCTTGGCTGTGTAGGCGCTGATCAAGCGGGTAACTGGTGCTGATCAAGTGGCTGACAAGTGCTTGTCAAGCGTCTAATGGGTGCTGATCAGGCGGGTGACAGACTCTGATTGCGCGGCTGAGTAGGCGCTAAACAAGGGGCTGACCAGCGCTGATTGCATGACTGCGTAGGCGCAGATGTTGTGGCTGAGTAAGCGCAGATCAAGCGGCTGAAAGGGGAGAATCACGCTGCTGAGTAGGCATGGATGGTATGTCTCAGTAGGCACTGATCAAGTGGCTGACAGGCGCTCATCAAGGGGCTGAAAGGCGCTGATTGCACCGATTACAGGCACTGATAAAGCGGCTTGCAGGCGCTGATCAATTGGCTGAGAGGTGCTGATGAAGTGGCTGATAAGCGCTGATCAAGCGGCTCACAGGTGTTTTGAAGCGGCTCCCAGGCTCTGATTGTGCGGCTTAGTAGGCGATGATTAACTGGCTGAGTAGGAGTTGACTGCGTGGCTTAGTAAATGCAGATCAGGCGAGTGACAGGTGCTTGTAAAATGGCTGGGGACACTGATCACACGGCTGAGTAGGCGCTGATCGCATGGCTAAGTAGGCGCTGATTGCCCAGCTGAATAGCCGCTGATTGTGCAGCTGAGTAGGCCCTCATCAAATGGCTAATAGGTGCTGATTAATAGGGTGACAGGTGCTGATAACGTGGCTGAGTATACACTGACTGCATGACTGAGTAGGCGATCAACAAGCTGTCGACCGGCGCTTATGGTTAGCTGAGGGGTGAAAGACTCTGATCACATGGCTGATTAGGCCCTGATCAAGCGGCTGTCAGGGGCTGATCAAGCTGCTGACACACTCTGATCATGTGGCGGAAGAGGCACTAATGCGCAGCTGAGTAGGAGCTGATCAATTGGCTAGCAGGTTCTGATCAAGCGGCTGACCAATGCTGATCAAGTGGCTGACAGGTGCTGATCGAGCGGCTGAGTAGGCGCTGATCCCGTGGCTGAGTAGGCGCTGATCACACGGTTGAGTAGGCGCTGATCGCATGGTTAAGTAGGCGCTGATTGTGCAGCTGAGTAGGCCCTCATCAAACGGCTAATAGGTGCTGATTAAGAGGGTGACAGGTGCTGATAACGTCCCTGAGTAGACACTGATTGCACGACTGTGTAGGTGATCAACAAGCTGTCGACAGGCACTTATAAGTTAGCTGAGTAAACGCTGATCGTGCATCAGAGTAGGCCCTGATCAAGGGGCTGACAGGCGCTGAATAAGTGGGTGAAAGACTCTGATCACATGGCTGATTAGGCCCTGATCAACCGGCTGTCAGGGGCTGATCAAGCAGCTGACACACTCTGATCACGTGGCGGAAGAGGCACTAATGCGCAGCTCAGTAGCAGCTGATTGCGCAGCTGAGAAGGTGCTGATCAAGTGGCTGACCAAAGCTGATCAAGCGGCTGACAGGTGCTGATCGAGCGGCTGAGTAGGCGCTAATCACGTGGCTGAGAAGGCGCTGATCATGCGGCTGAGTAGGCACTGATCACGCGGCTGAGTACACGCTGATCGCGGGGTGATTATGCGCTGATCGCGTGGCTGAGTAGGCGCTGATCGTGTGGATGACAGGTGCTTATCAAGCGTCTGACAGGCACTGATCACATGGCTGAGTAGGCACTGAACGTGCGGCTGACAGGTGCTGTGTAAGAGGCTGAGAGGTACTAATCAAGCATTGACAAGGGCTGATCACGCTGCTCAGTAGGTGCTGATCATGTGGCTGAGTAGGCGCTGATCACGAGGCTTAGTAGACGCATCGAGCGGCTGATTAGGTGCTGATCAAGAAGCTTACAAGCGCTGTTCAAGCGGCCAAAGGTGCTGCTCAAGCTGCTGACAGTTGCTGATCAAGAGGCTGAGAGACACTTATCAAGTGGTTAACAGATGTTTTACAAGCGGCTGACAGTTGCTGATCACACGGCTGAGTAGGCTCTGATCAAGAGGCTGAGAAGCACTGATCGTGAGGCTGAGTAGGAACCGATCGCTTGGCTGTGTAGGCGCAGAGCAAGCGGCTAACTGGTGCTGATCAAGTGGCTGACAAGTGCTTGTCAAGCATTTAGTGGGTGCTGATCAGCCGGGTGACAGACTCTGATTGTGCGGTTGAGTAGGCGCTGATTACGTGGCTGAGAGGCGCTGATCGAGAGGCTGAGAGAAATTGATCGCACAGCTGAATAGGCGCTGAACTGGTGGCTGTGTATACTCTGATGGTGCGGCTGAGTAGGAGCTGATCAGGAGGCTGAGTAGGCGCTGATCATGAGGCTGAGTAGGCACTGATCGAGCAGCTGAGTAGGCGCTGATCACGAGGCTGAGTAGGTGCTGATCGAGCAGCTGAGTAGGCGCTGATCACGAGGCTGAGTATGTGCTCACCGAGCGGCTGATTGGGCGCTGATCAAGAAGCTTACAAGCGCTGTTTAAGCGGCCGACAGGTGCTGCTCAAGCTGCTGACAGTTGCGGATCAAGTGACTGATAGGCGCTGATCAAGTGGCTGACAGGTGTTTTTCAAGTGGCTTACTTTTGCTGATCGCACGGGGGAGTAGGCGCTGATCAAGAGGCTGAGAAGCGCTGATCGTGAGGCTGAGTAGGAACTGATCGCTTGGCTTTGTAGGCGCTGAGCAAGCAGCTAACTTGTGCTGATCAAGTGGCTGACAAGTGCTTGTCAAGCGCCTAATGGGTGCTGATCAGGCGGGTGACAGACTCTGATTGCGCGGCTGAGTAGGCGCTAAACAAGGGGCTGACCAGAACTGATTGCGTGACTGTGTAGGCGCAGATGTTGTGGCTGAGTAAGCGCAGATCAAGCAGCTGAAAGGCGCTGATCACGCTGCTGAGTAGGCACGGATCGTACGGCTCAGTAGGCACTGATCAAGTGGCTGGCAGGCGCTCATCAAGGGGCTGAAAGGCGCTGATTACGCCACTTACAGGCGCTGATAAAGCGGCTTGCAGGTGCTGATCAATTGGCTGAGAGGTGCTGATGAAGTGGCTGATAGGCGCTGTTCAAGCGGCTCACAGGTGTTTTCAAGCGGCTGACAGGCTCTGATCATGTGGCTGAGTAGGCGCTGATGACGTGGCTGACAGGCGCGGATTGACAGGCTGAGAGAAATTGATTGCGCGGCTGAATAGTCACTGAACATGTGGCTGTGTATACTCTGATGGAGCAGCTGAGTAGGCGCTGATGAAGCGGCTGGGTAGTCGCTGATTGCACAGCTGAGTAGGCGCTGATTAAAGGGGTTACAGGCGCTATTCATGCGGCTGTGTAGGCACAGATCAAGCGGCTAAGAGGCACTGAAATCGAGGCCTAGTAGGCGCTGATCATGTGGCTGAGTAGGTGCAAATCAAGAGATCTGCTGATCGTGTGGCTTAGTAGGCGCCGATTGTGTGCTTAAGTCTGTGTTGATCACGCAGCTGAGTTGGGGCTGATTGCGTGGCTGAGTAGCCACAGATTGCACGAATGACAGGCACTGATCACGTGGCTGAGAATGCGCTGAACAAGGGGCTGACAAGCGCTGATTTTTCAGGTGAGTAGGCGCTGATCCTGATGTTGAGTAGGGACAGATGAAGCGGTTGAGAGGCAAAGATCGCGTGGCTGATTAGGCGCGCATCAGGCCGATCTGTATGCGCTGATCAAGTAGCTGAGAGGCGCTGATCAAGCGGCTGACAGGCCTTTTTCAATCGGCTTACAGGCACTGATCAAACGGCTTGCAGGTGCTGATCACGTGGATGAGAAGGCGATGAAAGTGCCACTGACAGGAGCTGATTGCTCGGCTCACAGGCACTGATCTTGCAGCTAAGACGTACTGATCATGTGGCTGACAGGTGCTGATCACACGGCTCTGTAGGCACTGATTATGTGGCTGAATAGACGCTGATCAAGTGGCTGACAGTTGCTGATCAAGCAGCTGACAGGTCCTGATGAAGTGGCTGATAAGCGCTGTTCAAGCGTCTGACTCGTGCTTCTCAAGCGACTGATACGCGTTGATCATGTGTCTTAGTAGGTGCTGATCGTACTGTTCAGTAGGCGCTGATCAAGGGCCTGACAGGCGCTGACCAAACAGCTGACAGGCGCAGTTCAAGCGGCTGACAGGCGCTGATCACGTACCTGAAAGTTGCTGTTCACCTGGGTGAGTCGCAGACAGTGCAGCTGAGAAAGCTCTGATTAAGTGGCTGACATGTGCTGATGGCGTGGCTGATTAGGCGCTGAATATGTGGCTGAGTAGAAACTGATAGCACGGCTGAGTAGGCTCTGATTGCTCGGCTGAGGAGGTACTCATTTCGCAGCTGAGTCGGCGCTGATCACGAGGCTGAGTATGCGCTAATGAACTTGCTGAGTAGGAGCTGATTTCGTGGGTGAGTAGATGCTGATCATGCGCCTACTCAGGCTCGATTTCAGCTCCTCTTAGCCACTTGTTGTGCTCCTACTCAGCCACTTGAATAGCACCTGTCAACCTCTTGATCAGCGCCTTCTCAGCCGCTCAATCATCGCCTACCTAGCTGCTTCATCAATGCCTTCTCAGCTGTAAAATCAGAGTATACACAGCCACATATTCAGCACCTATTCAGCCGCGCAATCAATTTCTCTCAGTCTCTCAATCAGAGCCTGTCAGCCACGTCATCAGCGCCTACTCAACTCCACGATCAGAGCCTGTCAGCCGCTTGATCAGCACATGTCAGCCACTTGAAAACACCTGTGAGCCGCTTGATCAGCGCCTATCAGCCGCTTCATCAGCACGTCTCAGCTAATTGTTCAGCGCCTATTCAGTCACACAATCAGTGCTGGTCAGCCACTTGTTTAGCGCCTACTCAGCTGTGCGATCAGAGTCTGTCACCCGCCTGATCTGCGCCTATAATACGCTTGACAAACACTTGTCAGCCAGTTGATCAGCACCAGTTAGCTGCTTGATCAGCACCTACACAGCCAAGCGATCAGTTCCTACTCAGCCTCACGATCAGCGCTTCTCAGCCACTTGATCAGCTCCTACTCGGCCATCTGTTCAGCAACTGTGAGCAGCTTGAAAAACACCTGTCAGCCACTTGATCAGTGCCTATAAGCCACTTGATCAGCAATTGTCAGCAGCACCTGTCAGACGCTTGATCAGCGCTTGTAAGCTTTTGGAAGCGCTTAATCAGCCTCTCGATCAGTGCCTACTCAGCCGCATGATCAGCGCCTACCCAGCAACTTGATCAGCACCTACTCAGCCATGTGATCAGCGCCTACTCAGCTGCGGGATCAGCACCTGTCAGCCGCTTGATTAGCAACTGTCAGCCTCTTACACAGCGCCTGTCAGCCGCAAGATCATTGCCTACTCAGCCGTGCAATCAGCTCCTATCAGCCTATAGATCAGAAACTGTCAGCCGCATGATGAGTGCCTACTCAGCCATGCGATCAGCGTCTGTCAGCCGATGGATCAGAACCTGTCAGCGGTTTGAACAGCACCTGTCAGCCACTTGATCATCACCTACTGACCGCCACAATCAGCGCCTACTCAGCTGCACAATCAGTGCCTCTCAGCCGCTTGACCAGTGCCTACTCAGCCGTACGATCAGCATCTGTCAGCCGCTTGATTAGCACCTTACAAACTCTTGATCATCAACTGTAAGCAGCTTGAGCAGCACCTGTCGGCCGCTTGATCAGCGAATGTAAGCTTCTTGATCAGTGCCTACTCAGCCACAATATCCGTGCCTACTCAGCCGCATGATCAGCACCTATTCAGCCGCTTGCTCAGCGCCTACACAGCCAAGCGATCAGTTCCTACTCAGCCTCACGATGAGCGCTTCTCAGCCTCTTGATCAGCGCCTACTCGCCCGTGCGATCAGCAACTGTCAGCCACTTGAAAAACACCTGTCAGCCGCTTGATCAGCGCCTCTCAGCCACTTGATCAGCAACTGTCAGCAGCTTGAGCAGCACCTGTGGGCCGCTTGAACAGTGCTTGTAAGCTTCTTGATCAGAGCCTAATCAGCCGCTCGGTGAGCGCCTACTCAGCCTCGTGATCAGTGCCTACTCAGCTGCTAGATCAGCGCCTACTCAGCCACCTGATCAGCGCCTACTCAGCCGCACCATCAGAGTATACACAGCCACCTGTTCAGCGCCTATTCAGCCGTGCGATCAATTTCTCTCAGCCTCTCGATCAGCGCCTGTCAGCCACATTCAACGCCTACTCAGCTGCAGGATCAGAGCCTGTCAGCCGCTTGATCAGTGCCTGTCAGTCACTTGAAAACACCTGTGAGCCGCTTGATCAAAGCCTATCAGCCGCTTCATCAGCACCTCTCAGCCAATTGATCAGCGCCTGCCAGCCACTTGATCAGCGCCTACTGAGCCGTACAATCCGTGCCTACTCAGCTGTGCGATCAACACCTGTCAGCCGCTTGATCGCATTGGTCAGCTGCTTTATCAGCGCCTGTCAGCCGCTTGATCAGTGCCTTCTCAGCTGCGCGATCAGCTGCTACTCAGCTGCGCATTAGCGCCTACTCTGCCGCAGGATCAGAGTCTGTCAGCCGCTTGGTGAGTGCCTTACAGCCGATTGATCAGGGCCTAATCAGCCATGTGATCAGAGTCTGTTAGCCACTTGATCAGCACCAGTTAGCCGCTTGCTCTGCGCCTTCACAGCCAAGCGATCAGTTCCTACTCAGCCTCTCATTCAGCGCTTCTCTGCCCCTTGATCAGCGCCTACTCTCCCGTGCGATCAGCAACAGTCAGCCACTTGAAAAAAACCTGTCAGCCACTGATCAGTGCCTATCAGCCAGTTGATCAGCAACTGTCAGCAGATTGAGCAGCACCTGTCGGCCGCTTGAACAGCACTGTAAGCTTCTTGATCAGCGCCTAATCAGCTGCTCGATGAGCGCCTTTTCAGCCTCGTGATCAGCGCCTACTCAGCTGCTCGATGAGCGCCTACTCAGCCACCTGATCAGCGCCTACTCAGCCGCACCATCAGAGTATAAACAGCCACCTCTTCAGCGCCTATTCAGCTGTGCGATCAATTTCTCTCAGCCTCTCGATCAGCGCCTGTCAGCCACGTAATCAGCGCCTACTCAGCCACACGATCAGAGCCTGTCAGCCGCTTGAAAACACCTGTGAGCCACTTGATCAGCGCCTATCAGCCATTTCATCAGCAGCTCTCAGCCAATAAATCAGCGCCTGCAAGCCGCTTTATCAGCGCCTGTAAGCGGCACAATCAGAGCCTTTCAGCCCCTTGTTGAGCGCCTGCCAGCCACTTGATCAGTGCCTACTGAGCCGTACGATCCGTGCCTACTCAGCAGCGTGATCAGCGCCTTTCAGCCACTTGATCTGCGCTTACTCAGCCACAAGATCTGCGCCTACGCAGTTACGCAGTCAGCGCCTACTCAGCTGTGTGATCAGTGCCTTCCAGCCGCTTTACAAGCACCTGTCAGCCGCTTGATCAGCATCTACTCAGCCACGCAATCAGCTCACAATCAGCCAGTTAATTAGCGTGTACTCAGCCATGCGATCAGCCCCTACTCAGCTCCATGATAAGCACCTGTCGGCCACTTGATCAGCGCCTACTCAGAAGCGCAATCAGCCCCTCCTCAGCCGTTTGATCAGCACCTACTCAGCTGCGAAAGGAGCACCTCCTCAGCTGAGTGTCAGCGCCTACTCAGCCGTGCTATCAGTGTCTACCAAGCCACGTGTTCAGCGCCTCTCAGCTAGGTGATCAGCACCTTTCAGGTACTCGATCAGTGCCTACTCAGCCTCGTGATCAGCACCTGTCAGCTGCTGTAACTGAGCCTGTCATCCGTTTCATCAGCGCCTGTCAGGCCCTTGATTAGCGCCTACTGAACAGTACGATCAGCACCTACTAAGCCACAAGATCAACGCCTGTCAGCCGCTTGAGAAGCACGTGTCAGATGCTTGATCAGCGCCTATCAGCCACTTCATCAGGACCTGTCAGCCACTTGATCAGCAAATGTCAGCCACTTGATCAGCGGCTAATCAGCCACATAATCAGTGCCTACACAGCCGTGTGATCAGAACCTCTCATACACATGATAAGTACCTCTTAGCTGCAAGATCAGCACCTGTGAGCCGAGCAATCAGCTCCTGTCAGTGGCGCTTTCAGCGCCTTCTCATCCACGTGATCAGCACCTGCAAGGCGTTTGATCAGTGCCTGTAAGCCGATTGAACATCGCCTGTCAGCCACTTGATCAGCGCCTGTCAGCTACTTGATCAGCGCATACAGTTCGGCCCCATGAGCGCTTAATCAGCCACGTGATCTGCGCCTCTCAACCGCTTGATCTGTCCCTACTCAACTTCACGATCAGCGCCTACTCACCCGCACAATCAGTCCTTGTCAGCCCCTTGTTCAGCGCATTATCAGCCACGCGATCAGTGCCTGTCATTCGTGCAATTTGTGGCTACTCAGCCATGCAATCAGCCCCAACACAGCTGTGCGATCAACACAGACTTAAGCACACAATCGGCGCCTACTATGCCACAAGATAAGCAGATCTCAACCACTTGATTTGTACCTACTCAGCCACATGAGCAGTGCCTACTAGGCCACGATTTCAGTGCCTCTTAGCCGCTTGATCTGTGCCTACACAGGCGCGCGAATAGCGCCGGTAACCCTTTAATCAGCGCCTACTCGGGTGCGCAATCAGCGACTACACAGACGCTTCATTAGCGCCTACACAGCTGCTCCATCAGAGTATACACAGCCTCATGTTCAGTGCCTATTCAGCCACGCAATCAATTTCTCTCAGCCTCTCAATCATCGCCTGTCAGCCACGTCATCAGCGCCTACTCATCCACAGGATCAGAGCCTGTCAGCCGCTTGAAAACATCTGTGAGCTGCTTGATAAGCGCCTATCAGCCACTTCATCAGCACCTCTCAGACAATTGATCAGCGCCTGCATGCCGATTTATCAGTGCCTGTCAGCCACTTGATCAGTGAATTCTCAGCTGTGCGGTCAGCTGTTACTCACCTGCGCATTAGTGCCTACACTGCCGCGGGATCAGAATCTCTCTGCCGCTTGGTCAGCGCCTTACAGCCGATTGATCAGGGCCTAATCAGCCATGTGATCAGAGTCTGTCACCCGCTTGATCAGCAACTGTCAGCCGCTTGATCAGCACCTACTCTGACGCGCAATCAGCACTTACTCAGCCACCTGATAAGCACCTGTCGACCGCTTGTTGATTGCCTATTCAGTCACGCAATCAGTGCTTCTACAGCCACGTTATCAGCACCTGCCACCCTCTTAATCAGCACCTGTTAGCCGCTTGATGAGGGCCCAATATCTGCACAATCAGCGCCTACTCAGCCGTGTGATCAGTGCCTTCCAGCCGCTTTACAAGCACCTGTCAGCTGCTTGGTCAGCATCTACTCAGCCACAACATCAGCTCCTCTCAGCCAATTGATCAGCGCCTGCAAGCCGTTTATCAGCGCCTGTAAGCGGTGAAATCAGCGCCTTTCAGCCCCTTGATGAGCGCCTGCCAGCCACTTGATCAGTGCCTACTGAGCGTACGATTTGTGCCTACTCAGCAGCGTGATCAGTGGCTATCAGCCACATCATCAGGACCTGTCAGCCGCTTGATCAGCAAATGTCAGCCACTTGATCAGCAGCTAATCAGCCACATAATCAGTGCCTACACAGCCGTGTGATCAGCGCCTTTCAGCCTCTTGATCTGCGCTAACTCAGCCACAATATCTGCGCCTACACAGTCACGCAATCAGCGCTGGTCAGCCCCTTGTTTAGCGCTTACTCAGCGGTGCAATCAGAGTCTGTCACCCGCCTGATCATCACTCATTAGACGCTTGACAAGCACTTGTCAGCCACTTGATCAGCACCAGTTAGCCGCTTGCTCAGCGCCTACACAGCCAAACGATCGGTTCCTACTCAGCCTCACGATCAGTGCTTCTCAGCCTCTTTATCAGCGCCTACTCGCCCGTGCGATCAGCAACTGTCAGCCACATGAAAAACACCTGTCATCCACTTGATCAATGCCTATCAGTCACTTGATCAGCAACAGTCAGCAGCTTGAGCAGCACCTGTCGGCCGCTTGAACAGCACTTGTAAGCTTCTTGATCTGTGCTTAATCATCTGCTCGGTGAGCACCTACTCAACCTCGTGATCAGTGCCTACTCAGCTGCTCGATCAGCGCCTACTCAGACACCTGATCAGCGCCTACTCAGCCACACCATCAGAGTATACACAGCCAGCAGTTCAGCGCCTATTCAGCGGTACGATCAATTTCTCTAGGCCTCTTGATCAGTGCCTGCCAGCCACGTAATCAGCACCTACTCAGCTGCATGATCAGAGCCTGTCAGCCGCTTGATCAGTGCCTGTCAGTCGCTTGAAGACACCTGTGAGCCGCTTGATCAGAGATTATCAGCCGCTTCATCAGCACCTCTCAGCCAATTTTTCAGCGCCTGTAAGCCACTTGATCAGCGCCTACTCAGAAGCGCAATCAGCACCTCCTCAGCCGTTTGATCAGTACCTACTCAGCTGAGAAAGGAGCACCTCCTCAGCCGAGCATCAGCGCCTACTCAGCCGTGCTATCAGTGTCTACTCAGCCACGTGTTCAGCGCCTCAGAGCTAGGTGATCAGCACATTTCAGGTACGCGATCAGGCCTAGTCAGCCTCATGATCAGCACCTGTCAGCTGCTTCAACTGCTCCTGTCAGCCGTTTGATCAGCGCCTGTCAGGCCCTTGATCAGCGCCTACTGAACAGTACGATCAGCAACTTCTAAACCACATGATCAACGCTTGTCAGCCGCTTGAGAAGCATGTGTCAAACGCTTGATCAGCGCCTTTCATCCACTTCATCAGGACCTGTCAGCCGCTTCATCACCAACTGTCAGCCTCTTGATCAGCGGCTAATCAGCGACATAATCAGTGCCTACATAGCCGTGTGATCAGCACATGTCAGCCACATGATCAGAACCTCTTAGCTGCAAGATCAGCGCATGTGAGCTGAGCAATCAGCTCCTGTCAGTGGCGCTTTCAGCGCCTTCTCATCCACGTAATCAGCACCTGCAAGCCGTTTGATCAGTGCCTGTAAGCCTATTGAACAATGCATGTCAGCTGCTTGATCATCGTCTGTCAGCTACTTGATCAGCACATGCAGATCGGCCGATGAGCGCATAATCAGCCACCCGATCTGTGCCTCTCAACCGCTTGATCTGTCCCTACTCAACCTCACGATCAGCGCCTAATCACCTGCACAATCAGCGCTTGTCAGCCCCTTGTTCAGCCCATTCTCAGCCACGCGATCAGTGCCTGTCATTCGTGCAATCTGTGGCTACTCAGCCACGCAATCAGCCCCAACTCAGCTGCGCGATCAACACAGACTTAAACACACAATTGGCGCCTAATAAGCCACACGATCAGCAGATCCCAACCACTTGATTTGCACCTACTCAGCCACATGATCAGCTCCTACTAGGCCTCGATTTCAGTGCCTCATATCCGCTTGATCTGCGCCTACACAGCTGCACGAATAGCACATGTAACCCCCTTAATCAGCGCCTACTCGGCTGCCCAATCAGCGACTACCCAGCCGCTTCAACAGCGCCTACTCAGCTGCTCCATCAGAGTATACACAGCCACATGTTCAGTGCCTATTCAGCCGCGCAATTAGTTTCTCTCAGCCTCTCAATCAGCGCCTGTCAGCCACGTCATCATCGCCTCCTCAGCCACACGATCAGAGCCTGTCAGCCGCTTGAAAACACGTGTGAGCCGCCTGATCAGCGCCTATCAGCCACTTCATAAGCACCTCTCAGCCTATTGATCAGTGCCTGCAAGCTGCTTTATCAGTGCCTGTAAGAGGCACAATCAGCGCATGTCAGCCCCTTGATGAGCGCCTGCCAGCCACTTGATCAGCGCCTATCAGCCACTTCATTAGCACCTCTCAGCCAATTGATCAGTGCCTGCAAGCCGCTTTATCAGCGCCTGTAAGAGGCACAATCATCGCCTTTCAGCCCCTTGATGAGCGCCTGCCAGCCACTTTATCAGCGCCTATCAGCCACTTGATCAGCAATTGTCAGCAGCTTGAGCAGCACATGTCGGACGCTTCAAGAGCACTTGTAATCTTCTTGATCAGCGCCTAATCATCCGCTCGGTGAGCGCCTACTCAGCCTCGTGATCAGCACCTACTCAGCTGCTCGATCAGCACCTACTCAGCCACCTGATCAGCGCCTACTCAGCCCCACCATCTGAGTATACACAGCCACCTCTTCAGCGCCTATTCAGCCGTGCGCTCAATTTCTCTCAGCCTCTCGATCAGCGCCAGTCAGCCACGTAATCAGCGCCTACTCAGCTGCATGATCAGAGCCTGTCAGCCGGTTGATCAGTGCTTGTCAGTCGCTTGAAAACACCTGTGAGCCGCTTGATCAGAGCCTATCAGCCGCTTCATCAGCACCTCTCAGCCAATTGATCAGCGCCTGTCAGCCACTTGATCAGCGCCTACTGAGCCGTACAATCCGTGCCTACTCAGCTGCACGATCAGCACCTGTCAGCCGCTTGATCAGTGCATTCTCAGCTGCGTGATCAGCTGCTACTCAGCTTCGCATTAGCCCCTGCATTTCCACGGGATCAGAGTCTGTCAGCCGCTTGGTCAGCGCCTTATAGCCGATTGATCAGGGCCTAATCAGCCATGTGATCAGAGTCTGTAACGTGCTTGATCAGCGCCTACTCTGATGCACAATCAGCACTTACTCAGCCACCTGATAAGCACCTGTCGACCGCTCGTTGATCCCCTATTCAGTCACACAATCAGTGCCTCTACAGCCACGTTATCAGCAACTGCCACCCTCTTAATCAGCACCTGTTAGCCGCTTGATGAGGGCCCACTCATCTGCAAAATCAGCGCATTTCAGCCCCTTGATGAGCGCCTGCAAGCCACTTGATCAGTGCTGACTGAGCCGTATGATCCGTGCCTATTCAACAGCGCGATCAACGCTTTTCAGCCGCTTGATCTGCGCTTACTCAGCCACAATATCTGCGCCTACGCAGTCACGCAATCAGCGCTGGTCAGCCCCTTGTTTAGCGCCTACTCAGCGGCGTAATCAGAGTCTGTCACCCGCCTGATCAGCACCCATTAGACGCTTGACAAGCACTTGTCAGCCACTTGATCAGCACCAGTTAACTGCTTGTTCAGCGCCTACACAGCCAGGCCATCGGTTCCTACTCAGCCTCACGATCAGCGCTTCTCAGCCTCTTGATCAGCGCCTACTCCCCCATGTGATCAGCAACTGTCAGCAACTTGAAAAACACCTTTCAGCCACTTGATCAGCACCTATCAGCCACTTTATCAGCAACTGTCAGCAGCTTGAGCAGCACATGTCGGCCGCTTGAACAGCGATTGTAAGCTTCTTGATCAGCGCCTAATCAGCCGCTCGATGAGCGCCTACTCAGCCTCGTGATCAGTGCGTACTCATCTGCTCAATCCGCGCCTACTCAGCCACCTGATCAGCTCCTACTCAGCCCCATCATCAGAGTATACACAGCCACCTGTTCAGCGCATATTCAGCCGTGCGCTCAATTTCTCTCAGCCTCTCCATCAGCGCCTTTCAGTCACGTAATCAGTGCCTACTCAGATACACGATCAGAGACTGTCAGCCGCTTGATCAGTGCCTGTCAGTCGCTTGAAGACACCTGTGAGCCGCTTGATCAAAGCCTATCAGCCGCTTCATCAGCAACTCTCAGCGAATTGATCAGCAACAGTCAGCCACTTGATCAGCGCCTACTGAGCCGTACAATCCGTGCCTACTCAGCTGCGTGATGAGCACCTGTCAGCCGCTTGATCGCATTGGTCAGCTGCTTTATCAGCGCCTGTCATCCGCTTGATCAGTGCCTTCTCAGCTGCGCGATCAGCTGTTATTCAGCTGTGCATTAGTGCCTATGCTGCCTTGGGATCAGAGTCTGTCAGCCGCTTGGTCAGCACCTTACAGCCGATTGATCAGGGCCTAATCAGCCATGTGATCAGAGTCTGTCACCCACTTGATCAGCACCTGTCAGCCGCTTGATCAGCACCTACTCTGACGCACAATCAGCACTTACTCAGCCACCCGATAAGCACATGTCGACCGCTTGATGATCTCCTATTCAGTAACGCAATCAGTGCCTCTACAGCCACGTTATCAGCACCTGCCACCCTCTTAATCAGCACCTGTTAGCCGGTTGATGAGGGACAACTCATCTGCACAATCAGCGCCTACTCAACCCCGCAGTCAGTGCCAACTCAGCCTTGTGATCAGTGCCTTCCAGCCGCTCTACAAGCACCTGTCAGCCGCTTGTTCAACCTCTACTCAGCCATGCAATCAGCTCCCACACAGCCAGTTCATTAGTGCGTATTCAGCCATGCGATCAGCCCCTACTCAGCTCCACGATAAGCGCCTGTCGGCCACTTGATCAGCGCCTACTCAGAAGCGCAATCAGCACCTCCTCAGCCGTTTGATCAGTACCTACTCAGCTGAGAAAGGAGCACTTCCTCAGCCGAGCATCAGCACCTACTCAGCCGTGCTATCAGTGTCTACTCAGCCACGTGTTCAGCGCCTCAGAGCTAGGTGATCAGCATTTTTCAGGTACGCGATCAGGCCTAGTCAGCCTCATGATCAGCACCTGTCAGCTGCTTCAACTGTGCCTGTCAGCCATTTGATCAGCGCCTACTGAACAGTACGATCAGCAACTTCTAAGCCACATGATCAACGCTTGTCAGCCGCTTGAGAAGCATGTGTCAAACGCTTGATCAGCGCCTATCATCCACTTCATCAGGACCTGTCAGCCGCTTCATCACCAACTGTCAGCCTCTTGATCAGCGGCTAATCAGCCACATAATCAGTGCCTACATAGCCGTGTGATCAGCACATGTCAGCCACATGATCAGAACCTCTTAGCTGCAAGATCAGCGCATGTGAGCTGAGCAATCAGCTCCTGTCAGTGGCGCTTTCAGAGCCTTCTCATCCACGTGATCAGCACCTGCAAGCAGTTTGATCAGTGCCTGTAAGCCGATTGAAAAACGCCTGTCAGCCGCTTGATCATCGTCTGTCAGCTACTTGATCAGCACATGCAGATCGGCCGATGAGCGCCTAATCAGCCACGCGATCTGTGCCTCTCAACCGCTTGATCTGTCCCTACTAACCTCACGATCAGCGCCTAATCACCTGCACAATCAGCGCTTGTCAGCCCCTTGTTCAGCGCATTCTCAGCCACGCGATCAGTGCCTGTCATTCGTGCAATCTGTGGCTACTCAGCCACGCAATCAGCCCCAACTCAGCTGCGCGATCAACACAGACTTAAACACACAATTGGCGCCTAATAAGCCACACGATCAGCAGATCCCAACCACTTGATTTGCACCTACTCAGCCACATGATCAGCTCCTACTAGGCCTCGATTTCAGTGCCTCATAACCGCTTGATCTGCGCCTACACAGCTGCACGAATAGCACCTGTAACCCCCTTAATCAGCGCCTACTCGGCTGCCCAATCAGCGACTACCCAGCCGCTTCATCAGCGCCTACTCAGCTGCTCCATCAGAGTATACACAGCCACATGTTCAGTGCCTATTCACCCGCGCAATCAATTTCTCTCAGCCTCTCAATCAGCGCCTGTCAGCCACGTCATCAGGGCCTACTCAGCCACACGATAAGAGCCTGTCAGCCGCTTGAAAACACATGTGAGCCGCTTGATCAGCGCCTACTCAGATGCAAAATCAGCACTTACTCAGCCACCCGCTAAGCACCTGTAGGCCGCTTGTTGATGGCCTATTCAGTCACGCAATCACTGCCTCTACAGCCACGATATCAGCACCTGCCACCCTCTTAATCAGCACCTGTTAGCCGCTTCATGAGGGCCCACTTATCTGCACAATCAGCGCCTATTCAGCTCCGCAGTTAGCGCCTACTCAGCCATGTGATCAGAGCCTTCCAGCCGCTTTACAAGCACCTGTCAGCCGCTGGATCAGCATCTACTCAGCCACGCAATCAGGTCCCACTCAGCCAGTTCATTAGCGCATACTCAGCCATGCGATCAGCCCCTACTCAGCTCCACAAAAAGTGCCTGTCGGCCACTTGATCAGTGCCTACTCTGAAGCGCAATCAGCCCCTCCTCAGCCGTTTGATCAGCACCTACTCAGCTGCGAAATGAGCACCTCCTCAGCCGAGCGTCAGTGCCTACTCAGCCGTGCTATCAGTGTTTACTCAGCCAATTGTTCAGCGCCTCTCAGCTAGCTGATCAGCACCTTTAAGGTACGCGATCAGCGCCTACTCAGCCTCGTGATCAGCACCTGTCAGCTGCTTGAACTGCGCCTGTCAGCCGTTTGATCAGCGCCTGTCAGGCCCTTGATCAGCGCCTAATGAGCAGTACGATGAGCACCTACTAAGCCACATGATCAACGCCTGTCAGGCTCTTGAGAAGCACGTGTCAGACGCTTGATCAGCGCCCATCATCCACTTCATCAGGACCTGTCAGCCTCTTGATCAGCCAATGTCAGCCACTAGATCAGAGGCTAATCTGACACATAATCAGTGCCTATACAGCCGTTTCATCAGCACCTGTCAGCCACATGATAAGTACCTCTTATCTGCAAGATCAGCGCCTCTGAGCCGAGCAATCAGCTCCTGTCAGTGGCAATTTCAGCGCCTTCTCATCCACGTGATCAATACCTGCAAGCCGTTTGATCAGTGCCTGTAAGCCGATTGAACAACGCCTGTCAGCCGCTTGATCAGCGCCTGTCAGCTACTTGATCAGCATTTACAGATCGGCCCGATGAGCGCCTAATCAGCCACACGATCTGCACCTCTCAACCGATTGATCTGTCCCTACTCAACCTCACGGTCAGCGCCTACTCTCCCGCAGAATCAGCGCTTGTCAGCCCCTTGTTCAGCGCATTCTCATGCACGCGATCAGTGCCTGTCATTCGTGCAATCTGTTGCTAATCAGCCACGAAATCAGCCTCAATCAGCTGCGCGATCAACACAGACTTAAGCACACAATTGGCGCCTACTATGCCACACGATAAGCAGATCTCAACCACTTGATTTGCACCTACTCAGCCACATGATCAGGGCCTACTAGGCCTCGATTTCAGTGCCTCTTAGCCGCTTGCTCAGCGCCTACACAACGGCGCGAATAGCGCCTGTAATCCCCTTAATCAGCGCCTACTCGGCTGCGCAATCAGCGACTACCCAGCTGCTTCATCAGCGCCTACTCAGCTCCTCCATCACAGTATACAGAGCCACATGTTCAGTGCCTATTCAGCTGCACAATCAGTTTCTCTCAGCCTCTCAAACAGCGCCTGTCAGCCACTTGAGCAGCGCCTATCGTCCACTTCATCAGGACCTGTCAGCCGCTTCATCACCAACTGTCAGCCTCTTGATCAGCGGCTAATCAGCCACATAATCAGTGCCTACATAGCCGTGTGATCCGCACATGTCAGCCACATGATCAGAACCTCTTAGCTGCAAGATCAGCACCTGTGAGCCGAGCAATCAGCTCCTGTCAGTGGCGCTTTCAGCGCCTTCTCATCCACGTGATCGGCACCTGCAAGGCGTTTGATCAGTGCCTGTAAGCCGATTGAACAACGCCTGTCAGCCGCTTGATCATCGTCTGTCAGCTACTTGATCAGCACATGCAGATCGGCCCGATGAGCGCCTAATCAGCCACGCGATCTGTGCCTCTCAACCGCTTGATCTGTCCCTACTCAACCTCACGATCAGTGCCTAATCACCTGCACAATCAGCGCTTGTCAGCCCCTTGTTCAGCGCATTCTCAGCCACGCGATCAGTGCCTGTCATTCGTGCAATCTGTGGCTACTCAGCCACGCAATCAGCCCCAACTCAGCTGCGCGATCAACACAGACTTAAACACACAATTGGCGCCTAATAAGCCACACGATCAGCAGATCCCAACCACTTGATTTGCACCTACTCAGCCACATGATCAGCTCCTACTAGGCCTCGATTTCAGTGCCTCATAACCGCTTGATCTGCGCCTACACAGCTGCACGAATAGCACCTGTAACCCCCTTAATCAGCGCCTACTCGGCTACCCAATCAGCGACTACCCAGCCACTTCATCAGCGCCTACTCAGCTGCTCCATCAGAGTATACACAGCCACATGTTCAGTGCCTATTCACCCGCGCAATCAATTTCTCTCAGCCTCTCAATCAGTGCCTGTCAGCCACGTCATCAGGGCCTACTCAGCCACACGATAAGAGCCTGTCAGCCACTTGAAAACACCTGTGAGCCGCTTGATCCGCGCCTACTCAGATGCAAAATCAGCACTTACTCAGCCACCCGCTAAGCACCTGTAGACCGCTTGTTGATGGCCTATTCAGTCACCCAATCACTGCCTCTACAGCCACGATATCAGCACCTGCCACCCTCTTAATCAGCACCTGTTAGCCGCTTCATGAGGGCCAACTTATCTGCACAATCAGCGCCTATTCAGCTCCGCAGTCAGCGCCTACTCAGCCATGTGATCAGAGCCTTCCAGCCGCTTTACAAGCACCTGTCAGCCGCTGGATCAGCATCTACTCAGCCACGCAATCAGGTCCACTCAGCCAGTTCATTAGCGCATACTCAGCCATGTGATCAGCCCCTACTCAGCTCCACAAAAAGTGCCTGTCAGCCACTTGATCAGCGCCTACTCAGAAGTGCAATCAGCCCCTCCTCAGCCGTTTGATCAGCACCTACTCAGCTGCGAAAGGAGCACCTCCTCAGCTGAGCGTCAGTGCCTACTCAGCCGTGCTATCAGTGCTTACTCAGCCAAGTGTTCAGCGCCTCTAAGCTAGGTGATCAGCACCTTTCATGTTCTCGATCAGCGCCTACTCAGCCTCGTGATCAGCACCTGTCAGCTGCTTGAACTGCGCCTGTCAGCCGTTTGATCAGCGCCTGTCAGGCCCTTGATCAGCGCCTACTGAGCAGTACGATGAGCATCTACTAAACCACATGATCAACGCCTGTCAGCCTCTTGAGAAGCACGTGTCAGACGTTTGATCAGCGCCTATCATCCACTTCATCAGGACCTGTCAGCCTCTTGATCAGCCAATGTCAGCCACTACATCAGAAGCTAATCAGCCACATAATCAATGCCTATACAGCCGTTTCATCAGCACCTGTCAGCCACATGATAAGTACCTCTTATCTGCAAGATCAGCGCCTCTGAGCCGAGCAATCAGCTCCTGTCAGTGGCGATTTCAGCGCCTTCTCATCCACGTGATCAATACCTGCAAGCCGTTTGATCAGTGCCGGTAAGCCGATTGAACAACGCCTGTAAGCCGCTTGATCAGCGCCTGTCAGTTACTTGATCAGCATTTACAGGTCGGCCCGATGATCGCCTAATCAGCCACAGGATCTGCGCCTCTCAACCGCTTGATCTGTCCCTACTCACCCACACAAACAGCGCTAGTCAACCCCTTGTTCAGCGCATTCTCAGCCACGTCATCAGTGCCTGTCATTCGTGCAATCTGTGGCTACTCAGCCACGCAATCAGCCCCAACTCAGCTGCGCGATCAACACAGACTTAAGCACACAATCGGCGCCTACTAAGCCACACGATCAGCAGATCTCATCCACTTGATTTGCACCTACTCAGCCACATGATCAGCGCCTACTAGGCATCGATTTCAGTGCCTCTTAGCCGCTTGATATGCGCCTACACAGCTGCACGAATAGCGCCTGTAACCCCCTTAATCAGCGCCTACTCGGCTGCGCAATCAGCGAGTACACAGCCGCTTCATCAGCTCCTACTCAGCTGCTCCATCAGAGTATACACAGCCACATGTTCAGTGCCTATTCAGCCGCGTAATCAATTTCTCTCAGCCTCTCAATCAGCGCCTGTCAGCCAAGTCAACAGCGCCTACTAAGCCACACGATCAGAGCCTGTCAGCTGCTTGAAAACACCTTTGAGCCGCTTGATCAGCGCCTATCAGCCACTTCATCAGCACCTCTCAGCCAATTGATCAGCGCCTGCAAGCCGCTTTATCAGCGCCTGTAAGCGGCGCAATCAGCACCTTTCAGCCCCTTGATGAGCGCCTGCCAACCACTTGATCAGTGCCTTCTGAGCCGTACGATCCGTGCCTACTCAGCAGCATGATCAGCGCCTTTCAGCCGCTTGATCTGCGCTTACTCAGCCACAACATCTGCGCCTACGCAGTCACGCAATCAGCGCTGGTCAGCCCCTTTTTTAGCGCCTACTCAGCCGCGCAATCAGAGTCTGTCACCCGCCTGATAAGCACCCATTAGACGCTTGACAAGCACTTGTCAGCCACTTGATCAGCACCAGTTAGCCACTTGCTTAGCGCATACACAGCCAAGCCATCAGTTCCTACTCAGCCTCACGATCAGCGCTTCTCAGCCTCTTGATCAGTGCCTACTCGCCCGTGCGATCAGCAACTGTCAGCCACTTGAAAAACACCTGTGAGCCACTTGATCAGCGCCTATCAGCCACTTGATCAGCAACTGTCAGCAGCTTGAGCAGCACCGGTGGGCCGCTTGAACAGCGATTGTAAGCTTCTTGATCAGTGCCTAATCAGGCCCTCGATGAGCGCCTACTCAGCCTCGTGATCAGCGCCTACTCAGCTGCTCGATCAGCGCCTACTCAGCCACCTGATCAGCGCCTACTCAGCCGCACCATCAGAGTATACACAGCCACCTGTTCAGCGCATATTCAGCCGTGCGCTCAATTTCTCTCAGCCTCTCGATCAGCGCCTGTCAGCCTCGTAATCAACGCCTACTCAGCTGCACGATCAGAGCCTGTCAGCCGCTTGATAGGTGCCTTCTCAGCTGCGCGATCAGCAGCTACTCACCTGCGCATTAGCGCCTACTCTGCCACGGGATCAGAGTCTCTCAGCCGCTTGGTCAGCACCTTACAGCCGATTGATCAGGGCCTAATCAGCCATGTGATCAGGGTCTGTCACCCGCTTGATCAGCACCTGTCAGCCGCTTGATTAGCGCCTACTCTGACGCACAATCAGCACTTATTCAGCCACCCGATAAGCACCTGTCGACCGCTTGTTGATCGCCTATTCAGTCACGCAATCAGTGCCTCTTCAGCCGCGTTATCAGCACCTGCCACCCTCTTAATCAGCACCTGTTAGCCGCTTGATGAGGGCCCACTCATCTGCACAATCAGCGCCTATTCAGCCCCGCACTCAGCGCCTACTCAGCCGTGTGATCAGTGCCTTCCAGCCGCTCTACAAGCACCTGTCAGCCGCTTGATCAACATCTACTCAGCACGCAATCAGCTCCCACTCAGCCAGTTCATTAGCGTGTACTCAGCCATGCGATCAGCCCCTACTCAGCTCCACAATAAGCGCCTGTCGGCCACTTGATCAGCGCCTACTCAGAAGCGCAATCAGCCCGTCCTCAGCCGTTTGATCAGCACCTACTCAGCTGCGAAAGGAGCACCTCCTCAGCCGAGCGTCAGCGCCTACTCAGCCGTGCTATCAGTGTCTACTCAGCCACGTGTTCAGCGCCTCTCATCTAGGTGATCAGCACCTTTCAGGTACGCGATCAGCGCCTACTCAGCCTCGTGATCAGCACCTGTAAGCTGCTTGAACTGCGCCTGTCAGCCATTTGATCATCGCCTATCAGGCACTTGATCAGCGCCTACTGCACAGTACGATCAGCACCTAGTAAGCCACATGATCAACGCCTGTCAGCAGCTTGAGAAGCACGTGTCAGACGCTTGATCACTGCCTATCAGCCACTTCATGAACACCTCTCAGCCACTTGATCAGCAATTGTCAGCCACTTGATCAGCGGCTAATCAGCCACATAATCAGTGCCTACACAGCTGTGAGATCAGCACCTGTCAGCCACATGATAAGTACCTCTTAGCTGCAAGATCAGCGCCTGTGAGCCGAGCAATCAGCTCCTGTCAGTGGCGCTTTCAGGGCCTTCTCATCCACGTGATCAGCACCTGCAATCGTTTGATCAGTGCCTGTCAGTGGCTTGAAAACACCTGTGAGCCGCTTGATCAGAGCCTATCAGCCGCTTCATCAGCAGCTCTCAGCCAATTTATCAGCACCTGTCAGCCACTTGATCAGCGCTTACTGAGCCGTACAATCTGTGCCTACTCAGCTGCGCGATCAGCACCTGTCAGCTGCTTGATCAGAGCCTTCTCAGCTCCGCGATCAGCTGCTACTCAGCTGCGCATTAGCGCCTAATCTGCCGCAGTATCAGAGTCTGTCAGCCGCTTGGTCAGTGCCTTACAGCCGATTGATCAGGGCCTAATCAGCCATGTGATCAGGGTATGTCATCTGCTTGATCAGGACCTGTCAGCCGCTTGATCTGCGCCTACGGAGCCGCGTGAATAGCGCCTGTAACCCCTTAATCAGCGCCTACTCAGCTGCTACATCAGAGTATATACAGCCACATGTTCAGTGCCTATTCAGCTGCGCAGTTTCTCTCAGCCTCTCAATCAGCGCCTGTCAGCCACGTCATCAGCACCTACTCAGCCACACGATCAGAGCCTGTCAGCCTCTTGAAGACACCTGTGAGCCGCTTGATCAGTGTCTATCAGCCACAACATCAGCACCTCTCAGCCAATTGAGCAGCGCCTGAAAGCCCCTTTATGAGCGCCTGTAAGTAGCACAATCAGCGCCTTTCAGCCCCTTGATGAGCGCCTGCCAGCCACTTGATCAGTGCATACTGAGCCGTTCGATCCGTGCCTACTCAGCAGCGTGATCAGCGCCTTTCAGCCGCTTGATCTGCGCTTACTCAGCCACAACATCTGCGCCTACGCAGTCACGCAATCAGCGCTGGTCAGCCCCTTTTTTAGCGCCTACTCAGCCACACAATCAAAGTATACACAGCCATCTGTTCAGTGCCTATTCAGCCGTGCAATCAATTTCTCTCAGTCCTCGATCAGTGCCTGTCAGCCACGTAATCAGCGCCTACTCAGCTGCACGATCAGAGCCTGTCAGCCGCTTGATCAGTGCCTACTCTGACGCAAAATCAGCACTTAATCAGACACCCGATAATCACCTGTCAACCGCTTGTTTATCGCCTATTCAGTCACGAAATCAGTGCCTCTAGAGCCATGTTATCAGCAACTGCCACTCTCTTAATCAGCACCTGTTAGCCGCTTGATGAGGTCCCACTCATCTGCACAATCAGCACCACTCATCTGCACCTACTCAGCCCCGCAGTCAGCGCCTACTCAGGCGTGTGATCAGTGCCTTCCAGCCGATTTACAAGTACCTGTCAGTCACTTGATCAGCATCTACTCAGCCACGCAATCAGCTCCCACTCCACCAGTTCATTAGTGCGTACTCAGCCATGCCATCAGCCCCTACTCAGCTCCACGATAAGTGCCTGTCATCCACTTGATCAGCGCCTACTCAGAAGCGCAATCATCCCCTCCTCAGCCGTTTCATCAGCACCTACTCAGCTGCGAAAGGAGCACTTCCTCAGCCGAGCATCCGCGACTACTCAGCCGTGCTATCAGTGTCTACTCATCCACGTGTTCAGCGCCTCTCAGCTAGGTGATCAGCACATTTCAGGTACGCAATCAGCGCCTACTCAGCCTTGTGATCAGCACCTATCAGCTGCTTGAACTGCGCCTGTCAGCCGTTTCATCAGCACCTGTCAGGCACTTGATAAGCGCTTACAGAACTGTACGATCAGCACCGACTAAGCCACATGATCAACGCCTGTCAGCCGCTTGAGAAGCACGTGTCAGACGCTTGATCAGCGCCTATCAGCCACTTCATCAGGGCCTGTCAGCCGCTTGATCAGCAACTGTCAGCCACTTGAACAGCGGCTAATCAGCCACATAATCAGTGCCTAAACAACCGTGTGATCAGCACCTGTCAGCCACATGATAAGTACATCTTAGCTGCAAGTACAGTGCCTGTGAGCAGAGCATTCAGCTCCTGTCAGTGGCACTTTGAGCGCCTTCTCATCCACGTAATCAGCAAGTGCAAGCCGTTTGATCAGTGCCTGTAAGCCGATTGAACAACGCCTGTCAGCCGCTTGATCAGTGCCTGTCAGCTACTTGATCAGCGCATACAGATCGGCCCGATGTGCGCCTAATCAGCCACGCGATCTGCGCCTCTCAACCGCTTGATCTGTCCCTGCTCAACCTCACGATCAGCGCCTACTCACCCGCAGAATCAGCGCTTGTCAGCCCCTTGTTCAGCGCATTCTCAGCCACGCGATCAGTGCCTGTCATTCGTGCAATCTGTGGCTACTCAGCCACGCAATCAGCTCCAACTCATCTGCCCAATCAACACAGACTTAAACACACAATGGCGTCTACTAAGCCACACGATCAGCAGATCTCAACCACTTGATTTGCACCTACTCAGCCACATGATCAGCGCCTTCTAGGCCTCGATTTCAGGGCCTCTTAGCCGCTTGATCTACGCCTACACAGCCGCATGAATAGCGCCTGTAACCCCCTTAATCAGCGCCTAGTCGACTGCGCAATCAGCAACTACCCAGCCGCTTCATCAGCGCCTACTCAGCTGCTCCATCAGAGTATACACAGCCACATGTTCAGTGCCTATTCAGCCGCACCATCAATTTCTCTGAGCCTCTCAATTAGCGCCTGTCAGCCACATAATCAGCGCCTAATCAGCTGCCTGATCAGAGCCTGTAAGCCGCTTCATCAGTGCCTGTCAATCGCTTGAAAACACCTGTGAGCCACTTGATCAGAGCCTATCAGCCGCTTCATCAGCACCTCTCAGCCAATTGATCAGCGCCTATCAGCCACGTAATCAGCGCCTAATCAGCTGCATGATCAGAGCCTGTCAGCTGCTTGTTCAGTGCCTGTCCTTCGCTTGAAAACACCTGTGAGCCGCTTGATCAGAGCCTATCAGCCGCTTCATCAGCACCTCTCAGCCAATTGATCAGCGCCTGTCAGCCACTTGATCAGTGACTACTGAGCCGTACAATCTGTGCCTACTCAGCTGCGTGATCAGCACCTGTCAGCCACTTGATCGCATTGGTCAGCTGCTTTATCAGCGCCTGTCAGCCCCTTGATCAGCGCCTACTCTTACGCACAATCAGCACTTACTCAGCCACCCGATAAGCACCTGTTGACCGCTTGTTGATCACCTATTCAGTCACGCAATCAGTGCCTCTACAGCCACGTTATCAGCACCTGCCACTCTCTTAATCAGCAACTGTTAGCCGCTTGATGAGGGCCCACTAATCTGCACAATCAAAGCCTACTCAGCCCCGCAGTCAGCGCCTACTCAGCCGTGTGATCAGTGTTTTCCAGACGCTTTACAAGCCCCTGTCAGCCGCTTGATCAGCATCTACTCAGCCACGCAATCAGCTCCCTATCAGCCAGTTCATTAGTGCGTACTCAGCCATGCGATCAGCCCCTACTCAGCTCCACAATAAGCGCCTGTCGGCAACTTGATCAGCGCCTACTCAGAAGCGCAATCAGGCCCTCCTCAGCCATTTGATCAGCACCTACTCAGCTGCGAAAATAGCACTTCCTCAGCCGAGCGTCAATGCCTACTCAGCCATGCTATCAGTGTCTATCCAGCCACGTGTTCAGCGCCTCTCATCTAGGTGATCAGCAACTTTCAGGTACTCGATCATCGCCTACTCAGCCTCGTGATCAGGACCTGTCAGCTGCTTGAACTGCGCCTGTCAGCCGTTTGATCAGGGCCTGTCAGGCCCTTGATCAGCACCTACTGAACAGTACGATCAGCACCTACTAAGCCACATGATCAACGCTTGTCAGCCGCTTGAGAGGCACGTGTCAGACGCTTGATCAGCACCTATCAGCCACTTCATCAGCACCTCTCAGCCAATTGATCAGCGCTTGTCAGCTACTTGATCAGCACATACATATCGGCCTGTTGAGTGCTTAATCAGCCTCGTGATCAGCGCCTACTCAGCTGCTCGATCACCGCCTACTCAGCCACCTGATCAGCGCCTACTCAGCCCCACCATCAGAGTATACACAGCCACCTGTTCAGCGCCGATTCAGCCGTGTGATTAATTTCTCTCAGCCTCTTGATCAGCCATTGTAGGCGCTAATCGAGCGGCTGATTAGGCGCTGATCAAGAAGCTCACAAGCGCTGTTCAAGCGGCCCACAGTTGCTGCTCAAGCTGCTGACAGTTGCTGATCAAGTGGCAGATAGGAACTGATCAAGCGGCTGACAGGTGTTTTTCAAGTAGCTGACAGTTGCTGATCCCACGGGCAAGTAGGCGCTGATCAAGAGGCTGAGAAACGCTCATCGTGAGGCTTAGTAGGAACTGATCGCTTGGCTGTGTAGGCGCTGAGCAAGCGGATAACTTTTGCTGATCAAGGGGCTGAAAAGTGTTTGTCAAGCGTCTAATGTGTGCTGATCAGGCGGGTGAGAGACACTGATTGCGCGGCTGAGTAGGCGGTAAACAAGGGGCTGACCAGCGCTGATTGCGTGACTGCGTCAGCGCAGATGTTGTGGCTGAGTCAGCGCAGATCAAGCGGCTGAAAGGCACTGATCACGCTGCTGCGTAGGCACGGATCGTACGGCTCAGTAGGCACTGATCAAGTGGCTTGCAGGCGCTCATCAAGGGGCTGAAAGGCGCTGATTGCGCCGCTTACAGGCGCTGATAAAGCGGCTTGCAGGCGCTGATCAGTTGGCTGAGAGTTGCTGATGAAGTGGCTGATAGGCACTGATCCAGCGGCTCACAGGTGTTTTCAAGCAGCTGACAGGCTCTGATCAAGCAGCTGACAGGCTCTGTTCGTGCAGCTGAAGAGGCGTTGATTACGTGGCTGACAGGGGCTGATCGAGAGGCTGAGAGAAATTAATCCCACGGCTGAATCGGCGCTGAACAGGTGGCTGTGTATTTTCAGAGGATGCGGCTGAGTAGGCGCTGATTAGTTGGCTGAGTAGGCGCTGATCCAGCAGCTGAGTAGGCGCTGATCACGAGACTGAGTATGCGCTCATCGAGCGGCTGATTAGGCGCTGAGCAAGAAGCTTACAAGTGCTGTTCAAGCGGCCCACAGGTGCTGCTCCAGCTGCTGACAGTTGCTGATCAAGTGGCTGAGAGGCGCTGATCCAGCGGCTGACAGGTGTTTTTCAAGTGGCTGACAGTTGCTGATCGCACGGGCGAGTAGGTGCTGATCAAGAGGCTGAGATGCGCTCATCTTTAGGCTGCGTAGGAACTGATCGCTTGGCTGTCCAGGCACTGAGCAAGCGGCTAACTGGTGTTGATCAAGTGGCCCACGAGTGCTTGTCAAGCGTCTAATGGGTGCTGATCAGGCGGGTGACAGACTCTGATTGCGAGGCTAAGTAGGCGCTAAAAGCGGGGCTGTCCAGCGCTGATTGCGTGACTGCGTAGGCGCAGATGATTTGGCTGAGTAAGCGCAGATCAAGTGGCTGAAAAGCGTTGATCACGCTGCTGAGTAGACACGGATCGTACGGCTCAGTAGGCACTGATCAAGTGGCTGGCAGGCGCTCATCAAGGGGCTGAAAGGCGCTGATTGCGCCACTTACAGGCACTGATAAAGCGGCTTGCAGGCACTGAACAATTGGCTGAGAGGTGCTGATGAAGTGGCTGATAGGCGCTGATCAAGCGGCTCACAGGTGTTTTCAAGCAGCTGACAGGCACTGATCAAGCAGCTGACAGGCTCTGTTCGTGCAGCTGAATAGGCGTTGATTACGTGGCTGACAGGGGCTGATCGAGAGGCTGAGAGAAATTAATCGCATGGCTGAATCGGCGCTGAACAGGTGGCTGTGTATTCTCGGATGATGCGGCTGAGTAGGCGCTGATCAGGTGGCTGAGTAGGCTCTGATTGAGCAGCTGCGTAGGTGCTGATCAAGAGGCTGAGAAGCGCTCATCGTGAGGCTGAGTAGGAACTGATCGCTTGGCTGTGTAGGCGCTGAGCAAGCGGCTAACTGGTGCTGATCAAGTGGCTGACAAGTGCTTGTCAAGCGTCTAATGGGTGCTGATCAGGCGGGTGACAGACTCTGATTGCACAGCTGAGTAGGCGCTAAACAAGGGGCTGACCAGCGCTGATGGAGTGACTGCGTAGGCTCAGATGTTGTGGCTGAGTAAGCCCAGATCAAGCGGCTGAAAGGCGCTGATCACGCTGCTGAGTAGGCACGGATCGTACGGCTCAGTAGGCACTGATCAAGTGGCTTGCAGGCGCTCATCAAGGGGCTGAAAGGCGCTGATTGCGCCACTTACAGGCACTGATAAAGCGGCTTGCAGGCGCTGATCAATTGGCTGAGTGGTGCTGATGAAGTGGCTGATAGGCGCTGATCAAGCAGCTCACAGGTGTTTTCAAGCAGCTGACAGGCACTGATCAAGCAGCTGACAGGCTCTGTTCGTGCAGCTGAATAGGCGTTGATTACGTGGCTGACAGGGGCTGATCGAGAGGCTGAGAGAAATTAATCACACGGCTGAATAGGCGCTGAACAGGTGGCTGTGTATTCTCCGATGGTGCGGCTGAGTAGGCGCTGATCAGGTGGCTGAGTAGGCGCTGATCGAGCGGCTGAGTAGGCGCTGATCACGAGGCTGAGTAGGTGCTCATCGAGCGGCTGATTGGGCGCTGATCAAGAAGCTTACAAGTGCTGTTCAAGCGGCCCACAGGTGCTGCTCAAGCTGCTGACAGTTGCTGATCAAGTGGCTGAGAGGCGCTGATCCAGCGGCTGACAGGTGTTTTTCAAGTGGCTGACAGTTGCTGATCGCACGGGTGAGTAGGCACTGATCAAGAGGCTGAGAAGCGCTCATCATGAGGCGGAGTAGGAACTGATCGCTTGGCTGTGTAGGCGCTGAGCAAGTGGCTAACTGGTGCTGATCAAGTGGCTGACAAGTGCTTGTCAAGCGTCTAATGGGTGCTGACCAGGCGGGTGACAGACTCTGATGGCGCGGCTGAGTAGGCGCTAAACAAGGGGCTGACCAGCACTGATGGCGTGACTACGTAGGCGCAGATGTTGTGGCTGAGTAAGCGCAGATCAAGCGGCTGAAAGGCGCTGATCACGCTGCTGAGTAGGCACGGATCGTACGGCTCAGTAGGCACTGATCAAGTGGCTGGCAGGCGCTCATCAAGGGGCTGAAATGCGCTGATTGCGCCGCTTACAGGCGCTGATAAAGCGGCTTGCAGGCGCTGATCAATTGGCTGAGAGGTGCTGATGAAGTGGCTGATAGGCGCTGATCAAGCGGCTCACAGGTGTTTTCAAGTGGCTGATAGGCTCTGCTAGTGCAGCTGAGTAGGTGCCGATGGCATGTCTGACAGGCGCTGATCCAGAGGCTGAGAGAAATTGATCACGTTGCTGAATATGCGCTGAACATTTGGCTGTATATACTCTGATGATGCAGCTGAGTAAGCGCTGATGAAGCGGCCGAGTAGGCGCTGAGTAAGGGGCTGACAGACGCTTATCCTGCAGCTGAGTAGGCACTGATCGCGCGGCTGAGTAAGTGCTAATGAACTGGCTGAGTAGGAACTGATTGTGTGGCTGAGTCATGCAGATCAGGCGTCTGACAGGTGCTTTTAAAGCAGCTGGAAAGTGCTGATCACGAGGCTGAATAGGCGCTGATCGCGCGGCTGAGTAGGCACTGATTGCGTGGGTGAGTAGGCGCTGATCGTGCGGTTGTGTAGGCACAGATCAAGCGGTTGAGAGGCGCTGATCGCGCGGCTGAGTAGGGGCTGATCGCGCCGATCTGTATGCGCTGATCAAGTGGCTGACAGGTGCTGATCCAGCAGGTGACAGGCGTTGTCCAATCGGCTTACAGGCACTGATCAAGCGGCTGACAGGTGCTGATCACGTGGATGAGTAGGCGCTGATCGCACAAGTGACAGGAGCTGATTGCGCGGCTCAAAGGCGCTGACCAAGCAGCTAAGAGGTACTGATCATGTGGCTGACAGGCCCTGATCACGCAGCTGTGTAGGCACTGATTATGTGGCTGATTAGATGCTGATCAAGCGGCTGACAGTTCCTGATTAAGTGGCTGATAGGCGCTGATCAAGTGTGCACTGATCGCGCAGCTTACATGCGCTGATCAAGCGGCTTAGAAGTGCTGATCAATTGGCTGAGAGGTGCTGATGAAGCGGCTGATAGGCGCTGATCAATCGTCTCAGAGGTGTTTTCAAGCAGCTGACATGTACTGATCAAGCGGCTGACAGGCTCTGATCGTGCGGCTGAGTAGACCCTGATCGTTCCGGTCAGTAGGTGATGATCTAGTGTCTGACAGGCGCTGTTCAAACTGCTGACAGGTGTTGATCAAGCGGTTGACAGTTTCTGATCGCACGGCTTAGATGGCGCTTATCGCATGCCTGACAGACGCTGATCGCGCGGCCGACAGGTGCTGATCATTTGGCTGACAGACACTGATGCCACCACTGAGTAGGCACTGATTGTGCGGCTGACAGGCGCTATGTAAGAGGCTGACAGGGGGTAATCAAGCGGCTGACAGGTGCTGATCACGCGGCTGAGGAGGCGTTGATCGCGTGGCTGAGTAGGCACAGATCAAGCGGCTGAGAAGCATTGATCACGCGGTTGAGTAGGCGCAGATCATGTGGCTGAATAGGTGCAAATCAAGCGGCTGAGATGTGCTGATCGTATGGCTGAGTAGGCGCTGATTGTGTGGCTAAGTCTGTGTTGATCACGCAGCTGAGTTGGGGCTGATCGCGTGGCTGAGTAGGCACAGATTGCACGAATGACAGGCACTGATCGCATGGCTGATTATGCGCTGAACAAGGGGCTGACAAGCACTGATTGCGCGGGTGAGTAGGCGCTAAACAAGGGGCAGACCAGCACTGATTGCATGACTGCATAGGCGCTGATCAATTGGCTGAGAGGTGCTGATGAAGCGGCTGATAGGCTCTGATCAATGGGCTCACAGGTGTTTTCAAGTGGCTGACATGCTCTGATCAAGCGGCTGACAGGCTCTGATTGTGCGACAGAGTAGGTGCTGATGATGTGGCTGACAGGCGCTGATCGAGAGGCTGAGAGAAATTGATGAAACAGCTGAATAGGCGCTGAACAGGTGGCTGTGTATACTCTAATGGTGCGGCTGAGTAGAGCTGATGAAGCGGCTGGTAGGCACTGATCACGGGGCTGAGTAGGTGCTGATCGAGCGGCTGAGTAGTCGCTGATTGAGCGGCTGATTTGGCCCTGATCAAGAAGCTTAAAAGCGCTGATCAAGCAGCCGACAGGTGCTGCTCAAGCTGCTGACAGTTGCTGCTCAAGTGGCTGATAGGTGCTGATCACATGGCCGAGTAGGCCCTGATCAAGACGGTGAGAAGCACTGATCGTGGGGCTGAGTAGGAACTGATCGCTTGGCTGTGTAAGCACTGATCAAGCGGCTCACTGGTGCTGATCAAGTGGCTGACAGGTGCTTGTCAAGTGTCTAATAGGTGCTGATCAGGCGGCTGACAGACTGTGATGGCGTGGCTGAGTAGGTGCTAAACAAGGGCCTGACCAGCACTGATTGCATGAATGAATAGGCGCTGATCGTGTGTCTGAGTCTTCGCAGATCAATCAGCTGCGAGGCGCTGATCGTGGGGCTGAGTAGGCAGTGATGGTGGGGCTGAGTATGCGATGATCGCACGGCTGATTTGGTGCTGATCAAGTGGTTGGCAGGTGCTGATCAAGCGGCTGACAGGTGCTGATCGTGGGGCTGACTAGGCGTTGATCATGCGGCTGAGTATGTGATGATCATGCAGCTGATTCGGTGTTGATCAAGCGGTTGACAGGTGCTGATCAAGCGGCTGACAGATGCTGATCACGGGGCTGACTAGGCGCTGATCGCGTGGCTGAGTAGGCGCTGATCACGTGGCTGAATAGGCGCTGTTCAATAGGTGGACAGGTGCTGATCAAGCGGCAGACAGGTACTTATCGCAAGGCTGAGTAGGTGCTGATCAAGCGGCTGAGTAGGTGCTGCTCAAGAGGCTGACAGGTGCTGATGCCGTGGCTGAATAGGAACTGATCATGTGGCTGAGTAGGCGATAATCAAGCAGCTGACAGGTACTGATGAAGTGGATGAAAGGTGCTTATCAAGTGTCTAATAGGTGCTTATCAAGCGGATGACAGACTTGATCGCGTGGTTGAGTAGGTGCTGAACAAGGGGCTTACAAGCGCTGATTGAGCGTCTGAGTAGGTGCCAATTGTGCGGCTGAGGAGGCAGAGATCAAGCATGTGACAGGAGCTTCTCAAGCTGCTGACAGGCACTGATCACACTGCTGAGTAGGCGCTGATAGCATGGCTGAGTAGGCGCAGATCAAGCGGCCGAGAAGCGTTGATCACGTGGTTGAGTAGGCGCAGATCATGTGGCTGAGTAGTTGCAAATCAATCGGTTGAGAGATGCTGATCATGTGGCTGAGTAGGTGCTGATTGTGTGGTTGACTAGGCGCTGATTGTGTGGCTTAGTCTGTGTTGATTGTGCGGCTGAGTTGGGGCTGATTGCGTGGCTGAGTAGGCACAGATTGCACGAATGACAGGCACTGATCGTCTGGCTGAGTATGCGCTGAACAAGGGGCTGACAAGCGCTGATTGCGCGGGTGAGTAGGCGCTGATTTTGTGGTGAGTAGGCACAGATCAAGTGGTTGAGAGGCGCTGATCGCGTGGCTGAGTAGGTGCTGATCAGGCCGATCTGTATGCGATGATCAAGTGGCTGACAGGCACTGATCCCGCGGCTCACAGGCGTTGCTCAATCGGCTTACAGGCACTGATCAAACGGCTGACAGGTGCTGAACAGGTGGATGAGGAGGCGCTGTTCGAGCAACTGACAGGAGCTGATTGCATGGCTCACAGGCGCTGATCAAGCAGCTAAGCTGTACTGATCATGTGGCTGACAGGCCCTGATCGCATGGCTGTGTAGGCACTGATTATGTGGCTGATTAGACTCTGATCAAGAGGCTGACAGGTCCTGATTAAGTGGCTGATAGGCGCTGATCAAGTGTCTGACACGTGCTTCTCAAGCGGCTGTCAGGCGCTGATCAAACGGCTGACAGTGCAGTTCAAGCGGCTGACATGCACTGATCACGTACCTGAAAGGTGCTGTTCACCTGGCTGAGAGTCTCTGATGGTGCAGCTGAGAATGCTCTGATTAAGTGGTTGACACGTGCTGATTGCGTGGCTGATTAGGCGCTGAATATGTGGCTGAGTATACACTGATAGCACGGCTGAGTAGGCTCTGATTGCTTGGCTGAGGAGGTGCTCATTTTGCAGCTGAGTAGGCGCTGATCACGAGGCTGAGTACGCGCTAATGAATTGGCTGAGTAGGAGCTGATTGCATGGGTGAGAAGATGCTGATCATGCGGCTGACAGGTGCTTGTAAAGCGGCTGGAAGGCACTGATCACACAGGTGATTAGGCGCTGATTGCGCGGCTAATTAGGCACTGAGAGCGCAGCTGAGTAGGCGCTGATTGTGCAGCTGAGTAGGCCCTCATCAAGCGGCTAACAGGTGCTGATTAAGAGGGTGACAGGTGCTGATAACGTGGCTGAGTAGGCACTGATTGCGCGACTGAGTAGGCAATCAACAGGCAGTCGACAGGCGCTTATCAGGTGGCTGAATAAGCACTGATCATGCGTCAGAGTAGGCACTGATTAAGCGGCTGACAGGCGCTGATCCTGCGGCTGAGTAGGAGCTGATTGCACAGCTGAATAGGCGCTGATCAAGCAGCTGACAACTGCTGATCAAGTGGCTGAAAGGTGCTGGTCAAGCGGTTGGTAGGTGCTTATCTAGCGGATGACAGGTGCTTCTCAAGTGGCTGACACTCGCTGATCACGCGTCTCAGTAGGCACTGATTGCGCGGCTGAGTAGGTGCTGTTCAAGTGGCTGACAGGTGCTTCTCAAGCGCATGACAGGCGCTGATCACGTAGCTGAGTAGGCGCTGATTGCATGGCTGAAGAGGCGCAGATCAAGCGGCTGAGAAGCGTAGATCACGCAGTTGAGTAGGCGCACATCATGTGGCTGAGTAGGCGGAAATTAAGCGGTTGAAAAGTGCTGATCGTGTGGCTGAGTAGGCGCTGATTGTGTGGCTAGTCTGTGTTGATTGCAAGGCTGAGTTGGGGCTGATCGCATGGCTGAGCAGGCTCAGATTGCACGAATGACAGGAACTGATTGGGTGGCTGAGTATGCGCTGAACGAGGGGCTGACAAGTGCTGATTGCGCGGGTGAGTAGGCGCTGATTGTGCCGATCTGTTGCTCTGATAAAGTGGCTGACAGGCACTGATCAAACGGCTGACAGGTGCTGATCATGTGGATGAGAAGGCGCTGATCGCGCCTCTGACAGGAGCTGATTGTGCGGATCACAGGCGCTGATCAAGCAGATAAGAGGTACTGATCATGTGTCGGACAGGCGCTGATCACGTGGCTGCGTAGTCGCTGATCATGCAGCTGAGTAGACACGGATCATACGGCTCAGTAGGCGCTGATCAAGTGGCTGAGAGGCGCTGAACAAGCGGATGACAGGCGCTGTTCAAGTGGCTGACAGATGCTCATCAAGCGGCTGACAGTTGCTGACTATCCACTAAGTAGGTGCTGATCGAGCAGCTAGCAGGCGCTGATCACGCGGCTTACAGGCGCTGATCAAGCGGCTTGCAGGCGCTGATCAATTCGCTGAGAGGTGCTGATGAAGCCACTGATAGGCGCTGATCAAGCGGCTCACAGGTGTTTTCAAGCAGCTGACATGCGCTGATCAAGCTGCTGACAGGCTCTGATCGAGAGGCTGAGAGAAATTGATCGCACGGCTGAATAGGCGTTGCACAGGTGGCTGTGTATACTCTGATGATGCGGCTGAGTAGGCGCTGATAAAGCGGCTGGGTAGGCGCTGATTGCGTGGCCGAGTAGGCGTTGATCAAGGAGCCTACAGGCGATATTCGTGTGGCTGAGTAGGCGCAGATCAAGCGGCTAATAGGCGCTGAAATCAAGGCCTAGTAGGCGCTGATCAAGCGGCCCAGAAGCGCTATTCAAGCACCTGACAGGTGCTGATTGCTCGGCTGACAGGTGCTGATCGCGCAGCCAAGTAGGCGCTGATCAAGCAGCTGACAACTGCTGATCAAGTGGCTGACAGGTGCTGATCAAGCGGTTGATAGGTGCTTATCTAGCAGATGACAGGTGCTTCTCAATTGGCTGACACTCGCCGATCGCGCGGCTCTGTCGGCACTGATTGCGCAGCTGAGTAATCACTGTTCAAGTGGCTGACAGGTGTTTCTCAAGCGGCTGACAGGCGCTGATCACGCAACTGTGTAGGCGCTGATCACGTGGCTGAGTAGGAGAATATCAAGCGGCTAAGAAGCGTTGATCAGGCGACTGAGTAGGCGCAAATCAATCGATTGAGAGGCGCTGATCGTGTGGCTGAGTAGGCCCTGATTATGTGGTTAAGTCTGTGTTGATCGCGCGGCTGAGTTGGGGCTGATCGCATGGCTGAGTATGCGCTGAACAAGGGGCTGACAAGCGCGGATTGCGCGGGTGAGTAGGCACTGCTCGTGTGGTTGAGTAGGCACAGATCAAGTGATTGAGTGTCGCTGATCGTGCGGCTGATTAGGCTCTGATCGGGCCGATCTGTAGGCACTGATCAAGTGGCTGACAGGCGCTGATCAAGTGGCTGAAAGGCACTGGTTGCACGGCTTACAGGCACTGATCAAGCGGTTTGTAGGCGATGATCAATTGGGTGAGAGGTGCTGATGAAGCGGCTCAGAGGCGCTGATGAAGTGGCTCACACGTGTTTTCAAGCGGCTGACATGTGCTGATCAAGCAGCTGAAAGGCTCTGATCGTGCGGCTAAGTAGGTGGTGATGACGTGGCTGACAGGCGCTAATCGAGAGGCTGAGAGAAATTGATCTCACGGCTGAATAGGCTCTGAACAGGTGGCTGTGTATACTCTGATGTTGCGGCTGAGTAGGTGCTGATGAAGTGGCTGGTTAGGTGCTGATTGCTCGGCTGAGTAGGCGATGATCAAGGGGCCAACAGGCGCTATTCGCGCGGCTGAGTAGGCGCAGATTAAGCGGCTAAGAGGCGCTGAACTCGAGGCTGAGTAGGCGCTGATCAAGGGACTGAGAAGCGCTGATCAAGAGGCTGACAGGTGCTGTTTGCTCGGCTGACAGGTGCTGATCACGTGGCTGAGTAGGTGCTGATCGTGCAGGTGAGTAGGCACTGATCAAGCAGCTGAAAACTGCTGATCAAGTGGCTGAAAAGTGCTTATCGTGGAGATGATTAGGCGCTGATCATGCGGCTGAGTAGGCACTGATCGTGTGGCTGACAGGCGCTGTGTAAGAGGCTGACAGGTGCTAATCAAGCGGCTGACAGGTTCTGATGGCGCTGCTGAGTAGGCGCTGATCACGTGGATGAGTAAGCTCTAATCGCGTTGCTGACAGATGCTGATCAAGCGGCTGACAGGCACAGATCGCATGGCCGAGTAGGCTCTGATCGTGCAGCTCACAGGCGCTTTGTAAGAGGCTGACAGTTGCTAATCAAGCGGCTGACAGGTGCTGATCACGCGGCTGAGTAGGTGCTAATCACGAGGCTGAGTAGGCACTGATCGAGTGCCTGAGTAGGCGCTAATCACACGGCTGAGTAGGCGCTCATCAAGCGGCTGATTAGGCGCTGATCAAGAAGCTTACAAGCGCTGATCAAGCAGCTGACAGGTGCTGCTAAAGTTGCTGACAGTTGCTGATCAAGTGGCTGATAGGTGCTGATCCAGCGTCTGACAGGCGTTGTTCAATCAGCTTTCAGGCACTGATCAATCGGCTGACATATGCTGATCACGTGGATGAGTAGGTGCTGATCACGCCACTGACTGGAGCTGATTGAGCACCTCACAGGTGCTGATCAAGCAGTTAAGAAGTCTGATCACGTGGCTGACAGGCGCTGATCACGTGGCTGTGTAGGCACTGATTATGTGGCTGATTAGATGCTGATCAAGCAGCTGACAGTTGCTGATCAAGCGGCTGACAGGTCCTAATCAAGCAGCTGACAGGAGCTGATCAAGAGGCTGACAGATGCTGATGAAGCAGCTGATACGTGCTGATCAATGGGCTGACAGGTGCTTGTCAAGCGGCTGACAGGCGCTGATCCTGCGGATGAGTAGGCACTGATCGCGCGGCTCGTTAGGAGCTGATCAAGCTGCTGACAGGCGCTGATCAAGCCGCAGACAGACTCTGATCACGCAGCTGAGTAGCCACTGATGCGCGCCTGAGTAGGCGCTGATCTCACGGCTGAGAAACTGCTGATCAAGCGGCTGAGAGGAAATGATGAAGCAACTGACAGGCACTGATGAAGCGGCTGACCGGTGCATATCAAATTGGTGACAGGTGCTGAGAAGGCACTGATCGCGCAGCTTAGTAGGCGCTGATGAAGCAGCTGAGTAGGTGCTGATTGCGCAGCTGAGTAGGTGCTGATCGAGCAGCTCATTAGGTGCTGATCAAGAAGCTTACAAGCGCTGATCTAGCAGCCGACAGGTGCTGCTCAAGCTGCTGACAGTTGCTGATCAAGTGGCTGATAGGCGCTGATCAAGCGGCTGACAGGTGTTTTTCAAGCGGCTGAGAGTTGCTGATCACACGGCCGAGTAGGGGCTGATCAATACTCTGAAAAGCGCTGATCGTGAGGCTGAGTAGGAACTGATCACTTGGCTGTGTAAGCGCTGATCAAGTGGCTAACTGGTGCTGATCAAGCGGGTGACAGAATCTGATCACATGGATGATTAGGCACTGATCAAGCGGTTGTCAGGCCCTGTTCAAGCGGCTGTCAGGCGTTGATCAAGCGGCTGACATACTCTGATCACGCGGCGGAGTAGGCGCTAAAGCACAGCTGAGTAGGAGCTGATCACGCAGCTGAGAAGGCGGTGATCAAGTGGCTGACATGTGCTGATCAAGCGGCTGACCAATGGTGATCAAGCGGCTGACAGGTGCTGATTGCATGGCTGACTAGGCGCTGATTGTTCTGCTGAGTAGGTGCTGTTCAAGTGGCTGACAGGCGCTGATCAAGCGGCTGACCAATGGTGATCCAGCGGCTGACAGGCGCTGATCATGGGGAGGATAAGGCACTGATAGCGTGGCTGAGTAGATGCTGCATGAGGGGTAACTATGTGCTGATCGTGTGGCTGAGTAGGTGCTGATCATGTGGCTGATGGGGTGCTGATCAAGGGCCTGAGAGGTACTGATTGTGCGGCTGAGTAGGCGCTGATCATGCCGTTCATTAGGTGATGATCAATCGGCTGACAGGCGCTGTTCAAACCGCTGAAACGTGCTAATCAAGCGGCTGACAGTTGACGATCGCACGGCTTAATAGGCACTGATCGCATGCCTAAAAGGCGCTGACCACGTGGCTGACAAGTGCCGATCAATCGGCTGACAGGCGCTGATCGCACAGCTGAGTAGACACTGATCGTTTGGCTGACAGGTGCTGTGTAAGAGGCTGACAGGTGCTAATCAAGTGGCTGACAGATGATGATCACATGGCTTAATAGGCGTTGATCACATGCCTGAAAGGCGCTGACCACGTGGCTGACAGGTGCTGATCAATCGGCTGACAGGCGCTGATCGCACAGCTGAGTAGGCACTGATTGTGTGGCTGACAGGCTCTGTGTAAGAGGCTTACAGGTGCTAATCAAGCGGCTGACAGGTGCTGATCGAGTGGCTAAGTAGGCGCTGATCACGTGGCTGAGTAGGCGCTGATCGTGCGGCTGTGTGGGCGCTGATCACATGGCTTAGTAGGCGCTGATCGAGTGGCTGATTAGGCACTGATCAAGAAGCTTACAAGTGCTGATCAAGTGGCCGACAGGTGCTGCTCAAGCTGCTGACAGTTGTTGATCAAGTGGCTGATAGGCGCTGATCAAGTGGCTGACAGGTGTTTTTGAAGTGGCTGACAGTTGCTTAACGCACGGCCGAATAGGCGCTGATCAAGAGGCTGAGAAGCACTGATCGTGAGGCTGAGTAGGAACTGATCGCTTGGCTGTGTAGGTGCTGATCAAGCGGCTGACAGGTGCTGATCAAGAGGGTGACACACTCTGATCATGCGGCAGAATAGGCGCTAATGCACAGCTGAGTAGGAGCTCATCGCGCAGCTGAGAAAGTGCTGATCAATCTGCTGACATGCGCTGATCAAGCGGCTCACAGGTCCTGATTAATCGGCTGACAGGCGCTGATCGCGGGGCTGAGAAGGCGCTGATCGCGAGGCTGAGTAGGTGCTGATCACGCTTCTGATTCAGTGTTGATCACGCTGCTATGTAGGCACTCATTATGTGGCTGATTAGATGCTGATCAATTGGCTGACAGTTGCTGATCAAGCGGATGACAGGTCCTGATTAAGTGGCTGACAGGCGCTGATCAAGTGTCTGACATGCGCTTCTCAGGCGGCTGACAGGCGATGATCATGTATGTTAGTAGGCGCTGATCGTGCTTTTCACTATGCGCAGATCAAGTGGCTGACAGCGCTGATCAAACGGCTGACAGGCTCAGTTCAAGCGACTGACAGGAGCTGATCACGTGGCTGAATATGCACTGATCGCGTACCTGAAAGGTGCTGATCACCTGGCTGAGAGGCAGTGATGGCGGGGCTGAGAATGCTCTGATCAAGTGGCTGACACGTTCTGATCGCGTGGCTGAGTAGGCACTGATCGTTCAGTCGAGTAGGCGCAGATAGTGTGGCTGAGTAGTTGCTGTTCAAGCGGTGACCAATGCTAATCAAGCAGCTGACAGGCACTGATCGCGGGGCTGACTAGGCGCTGATCACTCGGCTGACAGCTGCTAATTAACGGCCTGACAGGCGCTGATCGCGGGCCTGAGAAGGCACTGATCGCGAGGCTGAGTAGGCACTGATCACGCAGCTGATTCAGTTTTGATCATGCTGCTATGTAGGCACTCATTATGTGGCTGATTAGATGCTGATCAATGGCTGACAGTTGTTGATCAAGCGGCTGACAGGTCCTGATTAATCGGCTGATAGGCGCTGATCAAGTGTCTGACACGTGCTTCTCAGGCAGCTGATAGGCGATGATTATGTAGGTTAGTAGGCACTGATCGTGCTTTTCACTATGAGCAGATCAAGTGGCTGACAGCGCTGATCAAACGGCTGAAAGCGCTGATCAAACGGCTGACAGGTGCAGTTCAACCGAACTGAAAGGTGATGATCACGTGGCTGAATATGCACTGATCACGTTCCTGAAAGGTGCTGATCACCTGGCTGAGAGGCAGTGATGGCGGGGCTGAGAATGCTCTGATCAAGTGGCTGACACGTGCTGATTGCGTGGCTGATTAGGCACTGAACACCTGGCTGAGTAGACACTGATAGCACTGCTGAGTAGGCGCTGATTGTGCAGCTGAGTAGGCCCTCATCAAGCGGCTAACAAGTGCTGATTAAGATGGTGACAGGTGCTGATAACGTGGCTGTATAGGAACTGATTGCGTGACTGAGTAGGCAATCAACAAGCTGTCGAAAGGCGCTTGTTGGGTGGCTGAGTAAGCGCTGATCGTGCGTCTGAGTAGGCGGTGATCACGGGGTGACAGGCGCTGATCAAGTGGGTGACAGACTCTGATCACATGGCTGATTAGGCCCTGATCAATCAGCTGTCAGTCACTGATCAAGAGGCTGACAGACTGTGATCATGCCGCGGAATAGGCACTAATGTGCAGCTGTGTAGGAGCTGATCGCACAGCTGAGAAGGGAAAGACACGCTCCCCCTCGCCATGCACATGGAGACCTGATTTCCTCGGCGCCACACGAGAGGCTCCCTGAGCTCTACTTCGTACCTTGTGAGAAAACCCCCAGTGGAGCCGTAGCTCGAGGAAACCCAGGAGAGGCCCCCATCATGGTGAGACAAGGGGCTTCTTGTCCTGCGTGGCCTGGAGAACAATCCCGAGCATCTCTCCAAACAGAAGAGGAGGCTTGACTTCCTTTAGGCCACTCAGTGAGCTCGAAGAGATACGCGTCGCGACTCGAGAGGACAGCGGAAGCCTTTGCTTGCCCTCGAGACGAGGCCTGACTCCCCGGCTGAGTCTGGAATGCCACCCTGAGATCCCTGTCTTCCCTTGAGAAGAATATTAGGTCCGGGACACACGCCTAGATGAGGTCTCTTTGGCCCTTCGGTGACTCGAGCGCAACCCTCAGCTTTCCCTCACAACTCTAAAGGAAGATTGGGCTTCCGTGGGCCAACAAAAGAGGAAGCCTGAAATCCAAGTCGTAACACCAGAATCATGCCAAACTTGAGAAAAACCACGTCTTCGCAAGATGAGGCCCTTGCCCGCTACAGCGTCTCAGGAGAAGTCCCATGTGCCGTCCTGAGGTGCGCAATGGTTAATGACAACCTTGAGGCGATCCCAAAAGTTCCTCGACAGGCTGGACTACCTCAAGGGGAACACCTAGGTTCCCGGAACCATTTCATCTGAGCCCCTTCTACCCTTTTGATTGCGACAGGAGAGTTGATTCTCCTGCTTTGTCTGGAAGGGGTTCCCGGACTTCCCAGCTCACCTCAGGATGAGGACAGTCTCACGAGGAAATTCGAGACTCGCCACGTGGGCGGTGCCACATGCCGAACGACCCCGATTTGCCGGTCTGCTCCTCAAAAACAAACCGATGCCCAGACACCTCTTCGAAGGAAACCCTGTGGATGAAGGCACAACGCGAAGGGGCACTGACACCACCGTGCATCATCTGGAAAACCCTGTAGGTTCAGCACGCAGCTTGACAAGGGGACTGAGACCCCCTGAATGACTCGAGAGGCCAGTGGGGTGCCATTCCTCAGACCACACAAGGCCTGACTATCCTGTACCAACTCTGCAGGAACCCTGTGATCGGAGTCCGAAACGGAGAGGAAGACTGAGGGTCCTGCCTCCACTCGAGACGAGGCCCTCTTCCATCGCGCCAAACCCAGTGGAGTCCCGAGAGGCCCCGCGAACTCCACCATCTCCTCACCTCTCAGAGGCACCCTGGGAAGTTCCCTAAAGTCACCGGAAGGAGACAAGGGGAATGAGGGTTTCCTGCCGCACCGTGAGAAAAGACCTCGAGAGTCCTTCTTCAATGCATCCTGAGGCCCTAGGCCCCTCCCATGACTCGAGGGCAAGGACGTGCTCCCCCTCGCCACGCGCCTGGAGACCTGAGGTCCCTGGCGCCACGCGAGAGGCTCCCTGCGCTCCCCGTCGTACCTCGGGAGCAAACCCCCACTGGCGCCGCAGCTCGAGGAAACCCAGGAGACGCCCCTGTCATCGCGAGATGAGGGCCTTCTTGTCCCGCGTGGCCTGGAGAGCAATCCCGAGTCCTCTCTCCAAACGGAAGAGGAGGCTGGACTCCCTTTAGGCCACTCGGTGGGCTCCAAGAGATACGCGTCGCGACGCGAGGGGAGAGCGGAGGCCTTTTCTTCCCCTCGAGACGAGGCCTGACTCGCCGGCTGAGTCTGGGATGCAACCCCGAGATCCCTGTCTTCCCTTGGCAGGAATACTGGGTCCTGGACACACGCCTAGATGAGGTCTCTTTGGCCCTGCAGTGACTCGAGCGCAACCCCCAGCTTTCCCTCGCCACTCGAATGGACGATTGGGCTTCCCTGGGCCAACCCAAGAGGAAGGCTGAAATCCCCGTCGTAGCTCAAGAATCCTGCTGCAACTCGAGAAAAACCACGTGGTTCCAAGGTCTTCGCACGATGAGGCCCTCGCCCGCTACGGCGTCTCAGGAGATGTCCCGTGTGCCGTCCTGAGGGGCGCAACGGTTCCTGACACCCTTGAGGCGACCCCAAAAGGTCCCCGACAGGCCGGTCTCCCTCGAGGGGAACACCGAGGTTCCCGGCACCGCTTCACCTGAGCCCCTTCTCCCCTCCTGATCGCGCCAGGAGAGTCGATTCCCCTGCTTGGTGTGGAAGGGGTTCCCGGCCTTCCTGGCGCACCTCAGGATGAGGCCGACCCACGAGGAAAGTCGAGACTAGCCACGTGGGCCGTGCCACATGCCAAACGACCCCGATTTGCTGGTCCGCTCCTGAACAAGAACCCGGTGCACGGACACCTCTTCGAAGGCAACCCTGTGGACGAAGGCACAACGCGAAGGGGCAGAGACACCCCCCTGCGTCGTCCGGAAAAACCCACACGTTCCGCACACCGCTCGACAAGGGGCCTGAGACCCCCTGAACGACTCGAGAGGCCAGCGGGGTTCCATTGCTCAGACAAGACGAGGCCGGACTCTCCTGTCCCAACTCTGCAGGGACCCTGCGATCGGAGTCCGAAACGGGGAGGAAGCCTGAGAGTCCTGCCTCCACTCGAGACGAGGCCCTCTTCCATCACGCCAAACCCAGTGGAGTCCCGAGAGGCCCCGCCAACCCCACCGTCTCCCTCGCCTCTCAGAGGCACCCTGGGAAGTTCCCTAAGGTCACCGGCAGAAGTCGAGGGGAACGAGGGTTTCCTGCCGCACCGCGAGAAAAGACCTCGAGAGTCCTTCTTCAACGCGTCCTGAGGCCCTAGGCCCCTCCCATGACTCGAGGGCAAGGACGCGCTCCCCCTCGCCACGCGCCTGGAGAGCTTACGTCCCTGGCGCCACGCCAGAGGCTCCCTGCGCTCCCCGTCGTACCTCGGGTGCAAACCCCCACTGGCGCTGCAGCTCGAGGTAACCCAGGAGATGCCCCCGTCATCGCGAGATGAGGGCCTTCTTGTCCTGCATGGCCTGGAGAGCAATCCCGAGTCCTCTCTCCAACCTGCAGAGGAGGCTTCACTCCTTTTAGGCCTCTCGTGGGGATTTCAGCCTTCCTCTTGTTTTGGCCCAGGGAAACCCAATCATCCATTTTAGTGGCGAGGCGTTGCACAGGTGGCTGTGTATACTCTGATAGTGCGGCTGAGTAGGCGCTGATAAAGCGGCTGGGTAGGCGCTGATTGCGCGGCCGAGTAGGCGTTGATCAAGGAGCCGACAGGCGATATTCGTGTGGCTGAGTAGTCGCAGATCAAGCGGCTAATAGGCGCTGAAATCGAGGCCTAGTAGGCGCTGATCAAGCGGCCCAGAAGCGCTATTAAAGCGGCTGACAGGTGCTGATCAAGCGGTTGATAGGCGCTTATCTAGCAGCTGACAGGTGCTTCTCAATTGGCTGACACTTGCCAATCGTGTGGCTCTGTAGGCACTGATTACGCAGCTGAGTAATCACTGTTCAAGTGGCTGACAGGTGCTCCTCAAGGGGCTGACAGTCGCTGATCATGCAACTGTGTAGGCGCTGATCACGTGGCTGAGTAGGAGCATATCAAGCGGCTAAGAAGCTTTGATCACGCGGCTGAGTAGGCGCAAATCAATCAGTTGAGAGGCGCTGATCGTGTGGCTGAGTAGGCCCTGATTATGTGGTTAAGTCTGTGTTGATCATGCGGCTGAGTTGGGGCTGATCGCGTGGCCTAGTATGCGCTGAACAAGGGGCTGACAAGCGCTGATTGCGTGGGTGAGTAGGCGCTGCTCGTGCGGTTGAGTAGGCACAGATCAAGTGATTGAGTGTCGCTGATCGTGTGGCTGATTAGGCTCTGATCGGGCCGATCTGTATGCACTGATCAAGTGGCTGACAGGCGCTGATCAAGTGGCTGAAAGGCGCTGGTCGCGCGGCTTACAGGCGCTGATCAAGCGGTTTGTAGGTGATGATCAATTGGCTGAGAGGTACTGATGAAACGGCTCATAGGCGCTGATCAAGTGGCTGGCAGGCACTCATCAAGGGGCTGAAAGGCGCTGAGTGCGCTGCTGAGTAGGCACGGATCGTACAGCTCAGTAGGCACTGATCAAGTGGCTGGAAGGCGCTCATCAAGGGGCTGAAAGACACTGATCACGCTGCTGAGTAGGCACGGATCGTACGGCTCAGTGGGCACTGATCAAGTGGCTGGCAGGCCCTCATCAAGGGGCTAAAAGGCGCTGATTGGCCGCTTACAGGCGCTGATAAAGCGGCTTGCAGGTGCTGATCAATTGGCTGAGAGGTGCTGGTGAAGTGGCTGATAGGCGCTGATCAAGCGGCTCACAGGTGTTTTCAAGCGGCTGACATACGCTGATCAAGCAGCTGAAAGGCTCTGATCGTACGGCTAAGTAGGCGATGGTGACGTGGCTGACAGGCGCTGATCGAGAGGCTGAGAGAAATTGATCTCACGGCTGAATAGGCTCTGAACAGGTGGCTGTGTATACTCTGATGTTGCGGCTGAGTAGGCGCTGATGAAGCCGCTGGTTAGGTGCTGATTGCTCAGCTGAGTAGGCGATGATCAAGGGGCCAACATGCGCTATTCGCGTGGCTGAGTAGGCGCAGATCAAGCTGAACTAGAGGCTGAGTAGGCGCTGATCAAGGGACTGAGAAGCGCTGATCAAGAGGCTGACAGGTGCTGTTTGCTCGGCTGACAGGTGCTGATCGCGTGGCTGAGTAGGTGCTGATCGCGCAGGTGAGTAGGCACTGATCAAGCAGCTGGCAACTGCTGATCAAGTGGCTGAAAGGTGCTTATCGTGGAGATGATTAGGCGCTGATCGCGTGGCTGAGTAGGCACTGATCGTGTGGCTGACAGGCGCTGTGTAAGAGGCTGACAGGTGCTAATCAAGAGGCTGACAGGTGATGATGGCTCTGCTGAGTAGGCGCTGATCACGTGGATGAGTAAGTTCTAATCGCGTTGCTGACAGATGCTGATCAAGCGGCTGACAGGCGCTGATCGCATGGCTGAGTAGGCTCTGATCGTGCAGCTCACAGGCGCTTTGTAAGAGGCTGACAGTTGCTAGTCAAGCGGCTGACAGGTGCTGATCACGCGGCTGAGTAGGTGCTGATCACGAGGCTGAGTAGGCACTGATCGAGTGCCTGAATAGGCGCTAATCACACAGCTGAGTAGGCGCTCATCAAGCGCTGATCAAGAAGCTTATAAGCGCTGTTCAAGCGGCCGACAGGTGCTGCTCAAGCTGCTGACAGTTGCTGATCAAGTGGCTGATAGGCGCTGATCAAGCGGCTGACAGGTGTTCTTCAAGCGGCTGAGAGTTGCTAATCACACGGCCGAGTAGGGGCTGATCAATACTCTGAAAAGCGCTGATCGTGAGGCTGAGTAGGAACTGATCGCTTGGCTGTGTAGGCGCAGATCAAGTGGCTAACTGGTGCTGATCAAGCGGGTTGACAGACTCTGATTACATGGATGATTAGGCACTGATCAAACGGTTGTCAGGCCCTGTTCAAGAGGCTGTCAGGCGTTGATCAAGCGGCTGACATACTCTGATCACGTGGCGGAGTAGGCACTAAAGCACAGCTGAGTAGGAGCTGATCGCACAGCTGAGAAGGTGCTGATCAAGTGGCTGACATGTGCTGATCAAGCGGCTGACCAATGGTGATCAAGCGGCTGACAGGTGCTGATTGCGTGGCTGACTAGGCGCTGATCGTTCGGCTGAGTAGGTGCTGTTCAAGTGGCTGACAGGCGCTGATCAAGCGGCTGACCAATGGTGATCCAGCGGCTGACAGGCGCTGATCGTGGGGAGGATAAGGCGCTGATAGCATGGCTGAGTAGACGCTGAATGAGGGGTAACTATGTGCTGATCGCATGGCTGAGTAGGTGCTGATCGCGTGGCTGATTGGGCACTGCTCAAGGGGCTGAGAGGCACTGATTGTGCTGCTGAGTAGGCGCTGATCATGCCGTTCATTAGGTGATGATCAATCGGCTGACAGGCGCTGTTCAAACCGCTGACACGTGCTAATCAAGCGGCTGACAGTTGATGATCGCCCAGCTTAATAGGCACTGATCGCATGCCTGAAAGGCGCTGACCACGTGGCTGACAAGTGCTGATCAATCGGCTGACAGGCGCTGATCGCACAGCTGAGTAGGCACTGATTGTTTGGCTGACAGGTGCTGTGTTAGAGGCTGACAGGTGCTAATCAAGCGGCTGACAGTTGCTGATCACACGGCTTAATAGGCGTTGTTCACCTGCCTGAAAGGCGTTGACCACGTGGCTGACAGGTGCTGATCAATCGGCTGACAGGCGCTGATCGCACAGCTGAGTAGGCACTGATTGTGTGGCTGACAGGCTCTGTGTAAGAGGCTTACAGGTGCTAATCAAGCGGCTGAGAGGTGCTGATCTAGCGGCTAAGTAGGCGCTGATCACGTGGCTGAGTAGGCGCTGATCGTGCGGCTGTGTGGGCGCTGATCACATGGCTGAGTAGGCGCTGATCGAGTGGCTGATTAGGCACTGATCAAGAAGCTTACAAGCACCGATCAAGCGGCCGCCAGTGCTGCTCAAGCTGCTGACGGTTGTTGATCAAGTGGCTGACAGGGGTTTTTGAAGTGGCTGACAGTTGCTTAACGCACGGGGGAGTAGGCGCTGATCAAGAGGCTGAGAAGCACTGATCGTGAGGCTGAGTAGGAACTGATCGCTTGGCTGTGTAGGTGCTGATCAAGCGGCTGACAGGTGCTGATCAAGCGGGTGACACACTCTGATCACGCGGCAGTATTGGCGCTAATGCGCAGCTGAGTAGGAGCTCATCACGCAGCTGAGAAAGCGCTGATCAATCCGCTGACATGCGCTGATCAAGCGGCTGACAGGTCCTGATTAATCGGCTGACAGGCGCTGATCTTGGGGCTGAGAAGGCACTGATCTCGAGGCTGAGTAGGTGCTGATCACGCGGCTGATTCAGTGTTGATCACGCTGCTATGTAGGCACTCATTATGTGGCTGATTAGACGCTGATCAATTGGCTGACAGTTGCTGATCAAGGGGATGACAGGTCCTGATTAAGTGGCTGACAGGAGCTGATCAAGTGTCTGACATGTGCTTCTCAGGCGGCTGACAGGCGATGATCATGTAGGTTAGTAGGCGCTGATCGTGCTTTTCACTATGCGCAGATCAAGTGGCTGACAGGGCTGATCAAACGGCTGACAGGTGCAGTTCAAGCGACTGACAGGTGCTGATCACGTGGCTGAATATGCACTGATCGCGTACCTGAAAGGTGCTGATCACCTGGCTGAGAGGCAGTGATGCCGGGGATGAGAATGCTCTGATCAAGTGGCTGACACGTGCTGATCGCGTGGCTGAGTAGGCGCTGATCATTCAGTCGAGTAGGCGCAGATAGTGGAGCTGAGTATTTGCTGTTCAAGCGGCTGACAGGCGCTGATCAAGCGGCTGACCAATGCTAATCAAGCAGCTGACAGGTGCTGATGGCGCTGCTGAGTAGGCGCTGATCACGTGGATGAGTAAGATCTAATTGCGTTGTTGACAGATGCTGATCAAGCGGCTGACAGGCGCTGATCGCATGGCTGAGTAGGCTCTGATCGTGCAGCTCACAGGCGCTTTGTAAGAGGCTGACAGTTGCTAATCAAGTGGCTGACAGGTGCTGATCACGTGGCTGAGTAGGTGCTGATCACGTGGCTGAGTAGGCACTGATCGAGTGCCTGAGTAGGCGCTGATCACACGGCTGAGTAGGCGCTCATCGAGCGGCTGATTAGGCACTGATCAAGAAGCTTACAAGCACTGATCAAGCAGCTGACAGTTGTTGCTAAAGTTGCTGACAGTTGCTGATCAAGTGGCTGATAGGCGCTGATCCAGCGTCTGACAGGCGTTGTTCAATCAGCTTTCAGGCACTGATCAATCAGCTGACATGTGCTGATCACGTGGATGAGTACGTGCTGATCACGCCACTGACTGGAGCTGATTGAGCGGCTCACAGGTGCTGATCAAGCAGTTAAGAAGTCTGATCACGTGGCTGACAGGCGCTGATCACGTGGCTGTGTAGGCACTGATTATGTGGCTGATTAGATGCTGATCAAGCGGCTGACAGTTGCTGATCAAGCGGCTGACAGGTCCTGATCAAGCAGCTGACAGGAGCTGATCAAGAGGCTGACAGGTGCTGATGAAGCAGCTGATACTTGCTGATCAATGGGCTGACACGTGCTTGTCAAGCGGTTGACAGGCGCTGATCCCGCGGATGAGTAGGCACTGATCGCGTACCTGAAAGGTGCTGATCACCTGGCTGAGAGGCAGTGATGGCGGGTCTGAGAATGCTCTGATCAAGTGGCTGACACGTGCTGATCGCGTGGCTGAGTAGGCGCTGATCATTCAGTCGAGTAGGCGCAGATAGTGCGGCTGAGTAGTTGCTGTTCAAGCGGCTGAGAGGCGCTGATCAAGCGGCTGACCAATGCTAATCAAGCAGCTGACAGGTGCTGATCTCGGGGCTGAGTAGGCGCTGATTGCTCGGCTGACAGCTGCTAATTAACCGGCTGACAGGCGCTGATCGCGGGGCTGAGAAGGCGCTGATCACGAGGCTGAGTAGGCGCTGATCACGGGGCTGATTCAGTGTTGATCATGCTGCTATGTAGGCACTCATTATGTGGCTGATTAGATGCTGATCAATGGCTGACAGTTGTTGATCAAGCGGCTGACAGGTCCTGATTAAGTGGCTGACAGGCGCTGATCAAGTGTCTGACACGTGCTTCTCAAGCAGCTGACAGGCGATTATCATGTAGGTTAGTAGGCGCTGATCGTGCTTTTCACTATGCGCAGATCAAGTGGCTGACAGAGCTGATCAAACAGCTGAGAGGTGCAGTTCAACCGACTGAAAGGTGCTGATCACGTGGCTGAATATGCACTGATCACGTTCCTGAAAGGTGCTGATCAACTGGCTGAGAGGCAGTGATGGTGGGGCTGAGAATGCTCTGATCAAGTGGCTGACACGAGTTGATTGCGTGGCTGATTAGGCACTGAACACCTGGCTGAGTAGACACTGATAGCACGGCTGAGTAGGCGCTGATTGTGCAGCTGAGTAGGCCCTCATCAAGCGGCTAACAGGTGCTGATTAAGATGGTGACAGGTGCTGATAACGTGGCTGTATAGGCACTGATTGCGTGACTGAGTAGGCGATCAACAAGCTGTCGACAGGCGCTTGTTGGGTGGCTGAGTAAGCGCTGATCGTGCGTAAGAGTAGGCGGAGATCAAGGGGTGAAAGGCGCTGATCAAGTGGGTGACAGACTCTGACACATGGCTGATTAGGCCCTGATCAATCAGCTGTCAGTCACTGATCAAGAGGCTGACAGACTGTGTTCATGCCATGGAATAGACACTAATGTGCAGCTGTGTAGGAGCTGATCGCACAGCTGAGAAGGGAAAGACGAGCTTACCCTCGCCTCGCGCATGGAGACCTGACTTCCTAGGCGCCACACGAGAGGCTCCCTGAGCTCTCCGTCGTACTTCGTGAGAACACCCCCACTGGTGCCGCAGCTCGAGGAAACCCAGGAGAGGCCTCCGTCAACGCGAGACGAGGGCCTTCTTGTCCTGCGTGGCCTGGAGAACAATCCCGAGCCTCTCTCCAAACAGAAGAGTAGGCTTGACTCCCTTTAGGCCACTCAGTGGGTTCGAAGAGATACACGTCGCAACCCGAGAGGAGAGTGGAGGCCTTTGCTTGCCATCGAGACAAGGCCTGACTCCCCGGCTGAGTCTGGAATGCCAACCCAAAATCCCTGTCTTCTCTTGAGAAGAATATTAGGTCCTGGACACAGGCCTAGATGAGGTATCTTTGGCCCTGCGGTGACTCGAGCGCAACCCCCAGCTTTGCCTCACAACTCGAAAGGAAGATTGGGCTTCCCTGGGCCAACAAAAGAGGAAGCTGAAATCCAAC
>CADEAB010000432.1:135494-158757 GCA_902825105.1 Syncerus caffer
GCACTGTTTATGTGCCTCAGTAGGCAATAATCAAGGAGCTGAGCAGGCACGAATCCCTTGGCTACTCAGGCACTAATCACGGAGCTGAGCAGGCACGAATCACGGAGCTGAGCAGGCACGAATCAGGGAGCTGAGCAGGCACGAATCAGGGAGCTGAGGAGGCACGAATCACGCAGCTCAGCAGGCACGAATCAGGCAGCACAGCAGGCAATAATCAAGGAGCTGAGCAGGCAAGAATTATGCAGCTGAGCAGGCACAATTCACTCAGCTCAGCAGGCACGAATCACGCAGCTCAGCAGGCACGAATCACGCAGCTGAGCAGGCACGAATCACTCAGCTCAGCAGGCACGAGTCACGCAGCTCAGCAGGCACTAATCAAGAAGCCGAGTAGGCACGAATCCCTTGGCTACTCAGGCACTAATCACCCAGCTGAGCAGGCACTAATCAAGGAGCTGAGCAGGCAAGAAACACTCAGCTCAGCAGGCACGAATCACTCAGCTCAGCAGGCACGAATCACGCAGCTGAGCAGGCACTAATCAAGGAGCTGAGCAGGCAAGAATTATGCAGCGGAGCAGGCACAATTCACTGAGCTCAGCAGGCACGAATCACGGAGCTGAGAAGGCAAGAATCACGCAGCTCAGCAGGCAATAATCGGGGAGCTGAGCAGGCAGGAATCAGGCAGCTCAGCAGGCAATAATCAGGGAGCTGAGCAGGCAGGAATCAGGCAGCTCAGCAGGCAATACTCAAGGAGCTGAACAGGGACTTCTCACATAGCAGAGCAGGCACTAATGATGCAGCTGAGCAGGGACTAATCACACAGCTGAGCAGGTGGTGCTAATCTCGCAGCTCAGCAGGCACTAATCAAGCAGCTGAGCAGGCACTGATCACGTGGCTACCAGGCCCTGATCACGTGACTGGGGGGCCCTGATCACGTGGCAATCAGGCCCTGATCACGTGACTGGGGGGGCCCTGATCACGTGACTGGGGGCCCCTGATCACGTGGCAATCAGGCCCTGATCACGTGACCGAGCATGCACTGTTTATGTGCCTCAGTAGGCAATAATCAAGGAGCTGAGCAGGCACGAATCCCTTGGCTACTCAGGCACTAATCACGGAGCTGAGCAGGCACTAATCAAGGAGCTGAGCAGGCAAGAATCACTCAGCTCAGCAGGCACGAATCACGGAGCTGAGCAGGCAATAATAAAGGAGCTGAGCAGGCACGAATCAGGGAGCTGAGGAGGCAGGAATCAGGCAGCTCAGCAGGCAATACTCAAGGAGCTGAACAGGGACTTCTCACATAGCAGAGCAGGCACTAATGATGCAGCTGAGCAGGGACTAATCACACAGCGGAGCAGGTGGTGCTAATCTCGCAGCTCAGCAGGCACGAATCCACGGAGCTGAGCAGGCAATAATAAAGGAGCTGAGCAGGCAAGAATCACTCAGCTCAGCAGGCACGAATCACGGAGCTGAGCAGGCAATAATAAAGGAGCTGAGCAGGCACGAATCAGGGAGCTGAGGAGGCAGGAATCAGGCAGCTCAGCAGGCAATAATCAGGGAGCTGAGCAGGCAGGAATCAGGCAGCTCAGCAGGCAATAATCAGGGAGCTGAGCAGGCAGGAATCAGGCAGCTCAGCAGGCAATACTCAAGGAGCTGAACAGGGACTTCTCACATAGCAGAGCAGGCACTAATGATGCAGCTGAGCAGGGACTAATCACACAGCTGAGCAGGTGGTGCTAATCTCGCAGCTCAGCAGGCACTAATCAAGCAGCTGAGCAGGCACTGATCACGTGGCTACCAGGCCCTGATCACGTGACTGGGGGGCCCTGATCACGTGGCAATCAGGCCCTGATCACGTGACTGGGGGGGCCCTGATCACGTGACTGGGGGGCCCTGATCACGTGGCAATCAGGCCCTGATCACGTGACTGGGGGGCCCTGATCACGTGGCAATCAGGCCCTGATCACGTGACTGGCAGGCCCTGATCACGTGGCCATCAGGCCCTGATCACGTGACCGAGCATGCACTGTTTATGTGCCTCAGTAGGCAATAATCAAGGAGCTGAGCAGGCACGAATCCCTTAGCTAATCAGGCACTAATCACGGAGCTGAGCAGGCACGAATCCCTTGGCTACTCAGGCACTAATCACGGAGCTGAGCAGGCACTAATCAAGGAGCTGAGCAGGCACGAATCAGGGAGCTGAGGAGGCAGGAATCAGGCAGCTCAGCAGGCAATAATCAGGGAGCTGAGCAGGCAGGAATCAGGCAGCTCAGCAGGCAATAATCAGGGAGCTGAGCAGGCAGGAATCAGGCAGCTCAGCAGGCAATAATCAGGGAGCTGAGCAGGCAGGAATCAGGCAGCTCAGCAGGCAATACTCAAGGAGCTGAACAGGGACTTCTCACATAGCAGAGCAGGCACTAATGATGCAGCTGAGCAGGGACTAATCACACAGCTGAGCAGGTGGTGCTAATCTCGCAGCTCAGCAGGCACTAATCAAGAAGCTGAGCAGGCACGAATCCCTTGGCTACTCAGGCACTAATCACGGAGCTGAGCAGGCACGAATCACGGAGCTGAGCAGGCACGAATCAGGGAGCTGAGGAGGCACGAATCACGCAGCTCAGCAGGCACGAATCACGCAGCACAGCAGGCAATAATCAAGGAGCTGAGCAGGCACGAATCCCTTGGCTACTCAGGCACTAATCACGGAGCTGAGCAGGCACTAATCAAGGAGCTGAGCAGGCAAGAAACACTCAGCTCAGCAGGCACGAATCACTCAGCTCAGCAGGCACGAATCACGCAGCTGAGCAGGCACGAATCACTCAGCTCAGCAGGCACGAATCACGCAGCTGAGCAGGCACTAATCAAGGAGCTGAGCAGGCAAGAATTATGCAGCGGAGCAGGCACAATTCACTCAGCTCAGCAGGCACGAATCACGGAGCTGAGAAGGCAAGAATCACGCAGCTCAGCAGGCAATAATCAGGGAGCTGAGCAGGCAGGAATCAGGCAGCTCAGCAGGCAATACTCAAGGAGCTGAACAGGGACTTCTCAAATAACAGAGCAGGCAATAATGATGCAGCTGAGCAGGGACTAATCACACAGCTGAGCAGGTGGTGCTAATCTCGCAGCTGAGAAGGGACTAATCAAGCAGCTGAGCAGGCACTGATCACGTGGCTACCACGCCCTGATCACGTGACTTGGGGGGCCCTGATAACGTGGCAATCAGGCCCTGATCACGTGACTGGGGCCCTGATCACGTGGAAATCAGGCCCTGGTCACGTGACTGGCGTTCCCTGATCACGTGACTGGGGGGCACTGATCATGTGGCAATCAGGCTCTGATCACGTGACTGGCAGGCCCTGATCACGTTGCCATCAGGCCCAGATCACGTGACCGAGCATGCACTGTTTATGTGCCTCAGTAAGCAATAATCAAGGAGCTGAGCAGGCAAGAATCCCTTGGCTATTCAGGTAAAATCAAGGAGCTGATCAGGCGCTAATCAATGAGCTGAGCAGGCAACAATCACTCAGTTCAGCAGGCACGAATAACGGAGCTGAGCAGGCAATAATGAAGGAGCTGCGCAGGCACGAATCAGGGAGCTGAGAAGGCACGAATCACGCAGCTCAGCAGGCACGAATCACGCAGCACAGCAGGCAATAATCAAGGAGCTGAGCAGGCAAGAATTATGCAGCTGAGCAGGCACAATTCACTCAGCTCAGCAGGCACGAATCACGCAGCTCAGCAGGCACTAATCAAGAAGCTGAGTAGGCACGAATCCCTTGGCTACTCAGGCACTAATCACCCAGCTGAGCAGGCACTAATCAAGGAGCTGAGCAGGCAAGAAACACTCAGCTCAGCAGGCACGAATCACTCAGCTCAGCAGGCACGAATCACGCAGCTCAGCAGGCACTAATCAAGAAGCTGAGTAGGCACGAATCCCTTGGCTACTCAGGCACTAATCACGGAGCTGAGCAGGCAGTAATCAAGGAGCTGAGCAGGCAAGAAACGCTCAGCTCAGGAAGCACGAATCACTCAGCTCAGCAGGCACGAATCACGCAGCTGAGCAGGCACAAATCACTCAGCTCAGCAGGCACGAATCACGCAGCTGAGCAGGCACTAATCAAGGAGCTGAGCAGGCAAGAATTATGCAGCGGAGCAGGCACAATTCACTCAGCTCAGCAGGCACGAATCACGGAGCTGAGAAGGCAAGAATCACGCAGCTCAGCAGGCAATAATCAGGGAGCTGAGCAGGCAGGAATCAGGCAGCTCAGCAGGCAATAATCAGGGAGCTGAGCAGGCAGGAATCAGGCAGCTCAGCAGGCAATACTCAAGGAGCTGAACAGGGACTTCTCACATAGCAGAGCAGGCACTAATGATGCAGCTGAGCAGGGACTAATCACACAGCTGAGCAGGTGGTGCTAATCTCGCAGCTCAGCAGGCACTAATCAAGAAGCTGAGCAGGCACGAATCCCTTGGCTACTCAGGCACTAATCACGGAGCTGAGCAGGCACGAATCACGGAGCTGAGCAGGCACGAATCAGGGAGCTGAGGAGGCACGAATCACGCAGCTCAGCAGGCACGAATCACGCAGCACAGCAGGCAATAATCAAGGAGCTGAGCAGGCAAGAATTATGCAGCTGAGCAGGCACAATTCACTCAGCTCAGCAGGCACGAATCACGCAGCTCAGCAGGCACGAATCACGCAGCTCAGCAGGCACTAATCAAGAAGCTGAGTAGGCACGAATCCCTTGGCTACTCAGGCACTAATCACCCAGCTGAGCAGGCACTAATCAAGGAGTGAGCAGGCACAATTCACTCAGCTCAGCAGGCACGAATCACGCAGCTCAGCAGGCACGAATCACGCAGCTGAGCAGGCACGAATCACTCAGCTCAGCAGGCACGAATCACGCAGCTCAGCAGGCACTAATCAAGAAGCTGAGTAGGCACGAATCCCTTGGCTACTCAGGCACTAATCACCCAGCTGAGCAGGCACTAATCAAGGAGCTGAGCGGGCAAGAAACACTCAGCTCAGCAGGCACGAATCACTCAGCTCAGCAGGCACGAATCACTCAGCTCAGCAGGCACGAATCACGCAGCTGAGCAGGCACTAATCAAGGAGCTGAGCAGGCACTAATCAAGGAGCTGAGCAGGCACGAATCAGGGAGCTGAGGAGGCACGAATCACGCAGCTCAGCAGGCAATAATCAGGGAGCTCAGCAGGCAGGAATCAGGCAGCTCAGCAGGCAATAATCAGGGAATTGAACACGAAGGAATCAGGCAGCCCAGCAGGCAATGCTCAAGGAGCTGATCAGGGACTTTTCACAGCAGAGCAGGCACTAATGATGCAGCTGAGCAGGCACGAATCACTCAGCTCAGCAGGCACGAATCACCCAGCTCAGCAGGCACTAATCAAGAAGCTGAGCAGGCACGAATCCCTTGGCTACTCAGGCACTAATCACGGAGCTGAGCAGGCACTAATAAAGGAGCTGAGCAGGCACGAATCAGGGAGCTGAGGAGGCACGAATCACGCAGCTCAGCAGGCAATAATCAAGGAGCTGAGCAGGCACGAATCCCTTGGCTACTCAGGCACTAATCACAGAGCTGAGCAGGCACTAATCAAGGAGCTGAGCAGGCATGAATCAGGGAGCTGAGTAGGAACGAATCACGCAGCTGAGCAGTCACGGATTGTACGGCTCAGTAGGCACTGATCAAGTGGCTGGCAAGCGCTCATCAAGGGGCTGAAAGGCGCTGATTGCTCCGCTTACAGGCACTGATAAAGCGGCTTGCAGGCGCTGATCAATTGGCTGAGAGGTGCTGATGAAGTGGCTGATAGGCGCTGATCAAGCGTCTCACAGGTGTTTTCAAGCAGCTGACAGGGACTGATCAAGCAGCTGACAAGCTCTGTTCGTGCAGCTGAATAGGCGTTGATTACGTGGCTGACAGGGGCTGATCGAGAGGCTGAAAGAAATTAATCGCACGGCTGAATCGGCGCTGAACTGTTGGCTGTGTATTCTCGGATGGTGCGGCTGAGTAGGCACTGATCAGGTGGCTGAGTAGGCACTGATCGAGCAGCTAGTAGGTGCTGATCACGAGGCTGAGTAGGCGCTCATCGAGCGGCTGACTAGGCGCTGATCAACAAGCTTACAAGCGCTGTTCAAGCGGCCCACAGTTTTTGCTCAAGCTGCTGACAGTTGCTGATCAAGTGGCTGAGAGGCGCTGATCCAGCGGCTGACAGGTGCTTTTCAAGTGGCTGACATTTGCTGATCGCACGGGCGAGTAGGCGCTGATCAAGAGGCAGAGAAGCGCTCATCGTGAGGCTGAGTAGGAACTGATCGCTTGGCTGTGTAGGCGCTGAGCAAGCGGCTAACTGGTGCTGATCAAGTGGCTGACAAGTGCTTGTCAAACGTCTAATGGGGGCTGATCTGGCGGGTGACAGACTCTGATTGCGTGGCTTAGTAGGCGCTAAATAAGGGGCTGACCAGCGCTGATTGCGTGACTGCGTAGGCGCAGATGTTGTGGCTGAGTAAGCGCAGATCAAGTTGCTGAAAGGTGCTGATCACGCTGCTGAGTAGGTACGGATCGTACGGCTCAGTAGGCACTGATCAAGTGGCTGGCAGGCGCTCATCAAGGGGCTGAAAGGCGCTGATTGCGCCGCATACAGGCACTGATAAAGCGGCTTGCCGGCGCTGATTAAAGGGGGGTACAGGTGCTATTCGCGCGGCTGTGTAGGCGCAGATCAAGCAGCTAAGAGGCACTGAAATCGAGGCCTAGTAGGCGCTGATCATGTGGCGGATTAGGTGCAAACAAGTGGTTGAGATCTGCTGATCGTGTGGCTTAGTAGGAGCTGATTGTGTGCTTAAATCTGTGTTGATCGTGCAGCTGATTTGGGGCTGATTTCGTGGCTGAGTAGCCACAGATTGCACGAATGACAGGCACTGATCGCGTGGCTGAGAATGCGCTGAACAAGGGGCTGACAAGCGCTTATTGTGTGGGTGAGTAGGGACAGATCAAGCGGTTGAGATGCGCAGATCGCGTGGCTGATTAGGCGCTCATCGGGACTATCTGTATGTGCTGATCAAGTAGCTGACAGGCTCTGATCAAGCGGCTGACAGACGTTGTTCAATCGGCTTACAGGCACTGATCAAACGGCTTGCAGGTGCTGATCACGTGGATGAGAAGGCGCTGAAAGCGCCACTGACAAGAGCTGATTGCTCGGCTCATAGGCGCTGATCTTGCAGCTAAGAGGTACTTATCATGTGGCTGACAGGTGCTGATCACACAGCTGTGTAGGCACTGATTATGTGGCTGATTAGCTGCTGATCAAGTGGCTGACAATTGCTGATCAAGCGGCTGAGAGGTGCTGATGAAGTGGCTGATAGGCGGTGATCAAGCGTCTGACACGTGCTTCTCAAGCAGCTGACAGGCGTCGATCATGTGGCTTAGTAGGTGCTGATCGTACTGTTCAGTAGGCGCTGATCAAGTGCCTGACAGGCGCAGTTCAAGCAGCTTACAAGTTCTGATCACGAGGCTGAGTAGGCGCTGATCGTGTTCCTGAAAGGTGCTGATCACCTAGCTGAGAGGCGCTGAACACGTCGCTGAGTAGACACTGATAGCACGGCTGAGTAGGCGCTGACGCTCGGGTGAGGAGGTTCCCGTTTCGCAGCTGAGTAGGTGCTGATCAAACGGCTGAGGAGGGGCTGATTACGCTTCTGAGTAGGCACTGATCAAGTGGCCGACAGTCGCTTATCGTGGAGCTGAGTAGGGGCTGATCGCATGGCTGAGTACGTGCTAATGAACTGGCTGAGTGGGAGTTGATTGCGTGGCTGAGTCAATGCTGATCAAGCGGCTGACAGGTGCTTGTAAAGGGGCTGGAAGGCACTGATCACACGGCTGAGTAGGCGCTGACTGCGGGGCTGAGTAGGTGCTGATTGTGCAGATGAGTGGGTCCTCATCAAGCGGCTAACAGGTGCTGATTAAGAGGGAGGCAGGTCCTGATAACGTGGCTGTAGAGGCACTGATTGCGGGACTGAATAGGCGATCAACAAGCGGTCGACAGGTGCTTATCCGGTGGCTGGGTAAGTGCTGATTGTGCGTCATAATAGGCGCTGATCAATCGGCTGTAAGGTGCTGACCAAGCGGCTGAGAGACTCTGATCCCACGGCAGAGTAAGCGCTAATGCGCAGCTTAGTAGCAGCTGATCGCGCAGCTGAGAAGGCACTGATTAAGTGGCTGACAGGCGCTGATAAAGCAGCAGACTAAAGCAATCAAGCCGCTGACAGGTGCTTGTCACGCAGCTGAGTAGGCACGGACTGTACGGCTCAGTATGCGCTGATCAAGTGGCTGACAGGCGCTGATCAATCGGCTGAGAGGTGCTGATGAAGCAGCTGATAGGCTGTGATCAAGCGGCTCACAGATGTTTTCAAGCGACTGACATGTACGGATCAAGCGGCTGACAGGCACTGATAGTGCAGCTGAGTAGGCGCTGATTACGTGGCTGACAGGCGCTGATCGAGAGGCTGAGAGAAATTGATTGCACGGCTGAATAGGTGCTGAACAGGTGGCTGTGTATACTCTGATTGTGCGGCTGAGTAGGCGCTGATCAGGTGGCTGAAAAGGCGCTGATCGAGCAGCCGAATAGGCGCTAATCACAAGGCTGAGTAGGCGCTCATCGAGCGGCTGATTAGGCGCTGATCAAGAAGCTTACAAGCGCTGTTCATGCGGCCGTCAGGTGCTGCTCAAGTTGCTGACAGTTGCTGATCAAGTGGCTGATAGGCGCTGATAAAGTGGCTGACAGGTGTTTTTCAAGTGGCTGACAGTTGCTGATCGCACGGGCAAGTAGGCGCTGATCAAGAGGCTGAGAAGCGCTCATCGTGAGGCTGAGTAGGAACTGAATGCTTGGCTGTGTAGGCGCTGAGCAAGCGGCTAACTGGTGCTGATCAAGTGGCTGACAAGTGCTTGTCAAGCGTCTAATGGGTGCTGATCAGGCGGGTGACAGTCTCTGATTGCGCCGCTGAGTAGGCACTAAACAAGGGGCTGACCAGCGCTGATTGCGTGACTGCGTAGGTGCAGATGTTGTGGCTGGGTAAGCACAGATCAAGCGGCTGAAAGGCACTGATCACGCTGCTGAGTAGGCACGGATCGTATGGATCAATAGGCAATGATCAAGTGGCTTGCAGGCGCTTATCAAGGGGCTGAAAGGCGTTGATTGAGCCGCTTACAGGCGCTGATCAGTTGGCTGATAGGTGCTGATGAAGTTGCTGATAGGCGCTGATCATCGGCTCACAGGTGTTTTCAAGCGGCTGACAGGCTCTTATCATGTGGCTGAGTAGGTGTTGATTACGAGGCTGACAGGCGCTGATCGAGAGGCTGAGAGAAATTGATCGCACGGCTGAATCGGCGCTGAACAGGTGGCTGTGTATACTCTGATGGTGCGGCTGAGTAGGCGCTGATCAGGTGGCTGAGTAGGCGCTGATCGAGCAGCTGAGTAGGCGCTGATCACGAGGCTGAGTAGGCGCTCATCGAGCGGCTGATTAGGTGCTGATCAAGAAGCTTACAAGCACTGTTCATGCGGCCGTCAGGTGCTGCTCAAGCTGCTGACAGTTGCTGATCAAGCGGCTGAGAGACTCTGATCACGCAGCAGCGTAGGTGCTAATGCGCAGCTGAGTAGGAGCTGATCACACAGCTGAGAAGGCGCTGATCAAGGGCTGACAGGAGCTGGTCAAGCGCCTGACCAATGCGGTCAAGCGGCTGACAGGTGCTGATCGCTTGGCTGAGTAGGCGCTGATCTTTCGGCTGAGTAGGCGCTGATAGTGCGGCTGAGTAGGTGCTGTTCAAGCAGCTGTCAGGCGCTGTTCAAGCGGCTGACCAATGTTATCAAATGGCTGACAGGCGCTGATCATGGGGCTGAGAAGGACCTGATCGCGAGGCTGAGTAGGCACTGATCACGTGGCTGATTCAGTGTTGATCACGCTGCTGTGTAGGCACACATTATGTGGCTGATTAGACGCTGATCAAGTGGCTGACAATTGCTGATCAAGCGGCTGACAGGTCATGATTAAATGGCTGACAGGCAAATATCAAGTGTCTGACACGTGCTTCTCAAGCGGCTGACAGGCGATGATCATATAGGTTAGTAGGCGCTGATCGTGCTGTTCACTATGCGCAGATCAAGTGGTGGACAGCGCTGATCAAATGGCTGACAGGCGCAGTTCAAGCGGCTGACCAATGCGGTCAAGCAGCTGACAGGTGCTGATCGCTTGGCTGAGTAGGCGCTGATCTTTCGGCTGATTAGGCGCTGATAGTGTGGCTGAGTAGGTGCTGTTCAAGCGGCTGTCAGGCGCTGTTCAAGTGGCTGTCAGGTGCTGATCAAGTGGCTGACAGACTCTGATCACGCAGAGGAATAGGCGCTAATGAGCAGCTGAGTATGCCCTGATCGTGTGGTTGAGTAGGGACAGTTCAAGTGGTTGAGAGGCGCTGATCGCGCAGCTGATTATTCAATGATCGTGCCGATTTGTTGCTCTGATCACGTGGCTGACAGGTGCTGATCAAGCGGCTGACATGTGCTGATAGCAAGGCTGAGTAGGCGCTGATCGCGAGGCTGAGTAGGTGCTGATTGCGTGGCTGATTCGGTGCTGATCAAGCGGCTGAATAGGCACTGATAGCGTGGCTGATTTGGCGCTGATCAAGCGGCTAACAGGTGCTGATCGCGGGACTGAGTAGGCGCTGATCGCGAGGCTGAGTAGGCGCTGATAGTGCGGCGGAATAAGCGCTGTTCAATAGGTAGATAGGTGCTGATGAAGCGGTGGACAGTTACTGATAGCAAGCCTGAGTAGGCTCTGAGTGTGCTGTTCACTAGGTGCTGATCAAGTGGGTGACAGGCGCTGACCAAACAGCTGACAGGCGCAGTTCAAGCCGCTGACAGGCGCTGATCACGTACCTGAAAGGTGCTGTTCACCTGGCTGAGTCGCTGACGGTGCAGCTGAGAATGCTCTGATTAAATGGCTGACACGTGCTGGTGGCGTGGCTGATTAGGCGCTGAATATGTGGCTGAGTAGAAACTGATAGCACGGCTGAGTAGGCTCTGATTGCTCAGCTGAGGAGGTACTCATTTCGCAGCTGAGTAGGCGCTGATCACGAGGCTGAGTATGCGCTAATGAACTTGCTGAGTAGGAGCTGATTTCGTGGGTGAGTAGATGCTGATCATGCGCCTACTCAGCCTCGATTTCAGCTCCTCTTAGCCACTTGTTCTGCTCCTACTCAGCCACTTGAATAGCACCTGTCAGCCTCTTGATCAGCGCCTTCTCGGCCGCTCAATCATTGCCTACCCAACCGCTTCATCAACGCCTTCTCAGCTGCAAAATCAGAGTATACACAGCCACATATTCAGCGCCTATTCAGCCGCGCAATCAATTTCTCTCAGTCTCTCGATCAGAGCCTGTCAGCCACGTCATCAGCGCCTACTCAGCCGCACGATCAGAGCCTGTCAGCCGCTTGATCAGCACATCTCAGCCAATTGTTCAGCGCCTATTCAGTCACACAATCAGTGCTGGTCAGCCACTTGTTTAGCGCCTACTCAGCTGTGCGATCGGAGTCTGACACCCGCCTGATCTGCGCCTATTATACGCTTGACAAGCACTTGTCAGCCACTTGATCAGCACCAGTTAGCTGCTTGATCAGCACCTACACAGCCAAGCGATCAGTTCCTACTCAGCCTCACGATCAGCGCTTCTCAGCCTCTTGATCAGCGCCTACTCGGCCATCTGTTCAGCAACTGTGAGCCGCTTGAAAAACACCTGTCAGCCACTTGATCAGCACCTATAAGCCACTTGATCAGCAATTGTCAGCAGCACCTGTCAACCGCTTGATCAGCGCTTGTAAGCTTTTTGTCAGCGCCTAATCAGCCTCTCGGTCAGTGCCTACTCAGCCGCGTGATCAGCGCCTACCCAGCCACTTGATCAGCGCCTACTCAGCCATGTGATCAGTGCCTACTCAGCCGCGTGATCAGCACCTGTCAGCCGCTTGATTAGCACCTGTCAGCCTCTTACACAGCGCCTGTCAGCCGCAAGATCATTGCCTACTCAGCTGTGCAATCAGCTCCTATCAGCCTATAGATCAGCACCTGTCAGCCGCATGATCAGTGCTTACTCAGCCGTGCGATCAGCGTCTGTCAGCCGATGGATCAGAACCTGTCAGCGATTTGAACAGCGCCTGTCAGCCACTTGATCATCACCTACTGACCGCCACGATCAGTGCCTACTCAGCTGCACAATCAGTGCCTCTCAGCTGCTTGATCAGCGCCTACTCAGCCGTACGATCAGCATCTGTCAGCCGCTTGATTAGCACCTTACCGACTCTTGATCATCAACTGTCAGCAGCTTGAGCAGCACCTGTCGGCCGCTTGGTCAGCGAATGTAAGCTTCTCGATCAGTGCCTACTCAGCCGCACTATCCGTGCCTACTGAGCCGCATGATCAGCACCTACTCAGCCGGTGGATCAGCGTCTACTCAGCCACGTGATCAGCGCCTACTCAGTCCCACGATCAGCACCTGTCAGCCGCTGGATTAGCACCTGTCAGCCTCTAACACAGCACCTGTCAGCCGAACGATCAGTGCCTACTCAGCCGTGCAATCAGCGCCTGTCACCCGATTGATAACCTGCTGTCAGCCAAACGATCAGCGCCTGGTCAGCCCCAAAATCAGTGCCTGTCAGCCGCTTGATCAGCGCCTCTAAGCCGCTTGAACAGCACCTACTCAGCCGCAAGATCAGCTCATACTCAGCCGAACATCAGCGCCTACTCAGCCAAGCGATAAGCACCTGTCAGCCGCTTGATTGCATTGGTCAGCCACTTGATCAGCGCCTGTCAGCCGCTTGATCAGTGCCTTCTAAGCTGCCAGATCAGCTCCTACTCAGCTGCACATTAGCGCCTACTTCGCAGCGAGATCAAAGTATATCACCAGCTTGATCAGCACCTGTCAGCCGCTTGATCAGTGCCTACACTTACACACGATCAGCACTTTTTCAGCTGCCTGATAAGCGACTGTCGACAGCTTGTTGATCACCTACTGAGTCACGCAATCAGTGCCTCTACAGACACGTTATCAGCACCTGCCACCCTCTTAATCATCACCTGTTAGCCGCTTGATGAGGGCCTACTCAGCTGCACAATCAGCGCCTACTCAGCCCCACAATCAGCGCCTACTCAGCCTCGTGATCAGCGCCTATTCAGCTGCTCGATCACCGCCTTCTCAGCCACCTGATCAGCGCCTACTAGGCCTCGATTTCAGTGCCTCTTAACCGCTTGATCTGCGCCTACACAGCCTCGCGAATAGCGCCTGTAACCCCCTTAATCAGCGCCTACTCGGCTGCGCAATCAGCGACTACCCAGCCGCTTCATCAGCGCCTACTCAGCTGCTCCATCAGAGTATACACAGCCACATGTTCAGTGCCTATTCAGCCGCGCAATCAATTTCTCTCAGACTCTCAATCAGCGCCTGTCAGCCACGTTATCAGCGCCTACTCAGCCACCCGATCAGAGCCTGTCAGCCGCTTGAAAACACCTGTGAGCCGCTTGATCAGTGCCTATCAGCCACTTCATCAGCGCCTCTCAGGCAATTGATCAGCGCCTGCTAGCCGCTTTATCAGCGCATGTAAGCGGCGCAATCAGCGCCTTTCAGCCCCTTGATGAGCACCTTCCAGCCATTTGATCAGCGCCTACTGAGCCGTACAATACGTGCCTACTCAGCTGCGTGATCAGCACCTGTCAGCCGCTTGATCGCATTGGTCAGCTGCTTTATCAGCGCCTGTCAACTGCTTGATCAGTGCCTTCTCAGCTGCGTGATCAGCTGCTACTCAGCTGCGCATTAGCGCCTACTCTGCCGCGGGATCAGAGTCTGTCAGCCGCTTAGTCAGCACCTTACAGCCGATTGATCAGGGCCTAATCAGCCATGTGTTCAGAGTCTGTCACCCGCTTGATCAGCACCTGTCACTCGCTTGATCAGGGCCTACTCTGACACACAATCAGCACTTACTCAGCCACCCGATAAGCACCAGTCGACCGCTTGGTGATCACCTCTTCAGTCACGCAAACAGTGCCTCTACAGCCACGTTATCAGCACCTGCCACCCTCTTAATCAGCACCTGTTAGCCGCTTGATGAGGGCCTACTCATCTGCACAATCAGCGCCTACTCAGCCCCGAAGTCAGTGAGTACTCAGCCGTGTCATCAGTGCCTTCCAGCCGCTTTACAAGCACCTGTCAACCGCTTGATCAGCATCTACTCAGCCTCGCAATCAGCTCCCAGTCAGCCAGTTCATTAGCGCGTACTGAGCCATGCGATCAGCCCCTACCCAGCTCCATGATAAGCGCCTGTCGGCAACTTGATCAGAGCCTACTCAGAAGCGCAATCAGCCCCTCCTCAGCCGTTTGATCTGCACCTACTCGGCTGCGAAAGGAGCACCTACTCAGCCGAGCGTCAGGGTCTATTCAGCCGTGCTATCATTGTCTACTCAGCCACCTGTTCAGCGCCTCTCTGATAGGTGATCAGCAACTTTCAGGTACGCAATCAGCGCATATTCAGCCTCGTGATCAGCACCTGTGAGCTGCTTGAACTGCGCCTGTCAGCCGTTTGATCAGCGCCTGTCAGGCCCTTGATCAGCGCCTACTGAACAGTACGATCAGCACCTACTAAGCCACATGATCAACGCCTGTCAGCCGATTGAGAAGCACGTGTCAGACGCTTGATCATCGCCTATCAGCCACTTCATCAGCACTTCTCAGCCAATTGATCAGCGCCTGCAAGCCGCTTTATCAGCACCTGTAAGCGGCGCAATCAGCGCCTTTCAGCCCCTTGATGAGCGCCTGTCAGCCACTTTATCAGTGCCTACTGAGCCGTACCATCCGTGCCTACTCAGCAGCATGATTCTCCCCTTTCAGCCGCATGATCTGTGCTTACTCAGCCACAACATCTGTGCCTATGCAGTCACGCAATCAGCGCTGGTCAGCCCCTTGTTTAGCGCCTACTCAGCCGCGCAATCAGAGTCTGTCACCCGACAGATCAGCACCCATTAGACGCTTGACAAGCACTTGTCAGCCACTTGATCAGCACGAGTTAGCCGCTTGTTCGGCGCCTACACAGCCAAGCGATCAGTTCCTACTCAGCCTCACGATGAGCGCTTCTCAGCCTTACGATCATCGCCTATTCGTCCATGCGATCAGCAACTGTCAGCCACTTGAAAAACACCTGTCAGCCACTTGATCAGCGCCTATAAGCCACTTGATCAGCAACTGTCAGCAGCTTGAGCAGCACCTGTGAGCCGCTTGAGCAGCGCTTGTAAGCTTCTTGATCAGCTCCTAATCAGCCCCTCGGTGGACGCCTACTCAGCCTCGTGATCAGAACCTACTCAGCTGCTCGATCAGCGCCTACTCAGCCACCTGATCAGCGCCTACTCAGCCACACCATCAGAATATACACAGCCACCTGTTCAGTGGTTATTCAGCCGTCCGATCAATTTCTCTCAGCCTCTCAATCAGCGCCTGTCAGCCACGTAATCAGCTCCTACTCAGCTGCATGATCAGAGCCTGTCAGCCGCTTGATCAGTGCCTGTAATTCGCTTGAAAACACCTGTGAGCCGCTTGATCAGAGCCTATCAGCCGCTTCATCAGTACCTCTCAGCCAATTGATCAGCGCCTGTCAGCCACTTGATCAGCGCCTACTGAGCCGTATAATCCGTGGCTATTCAGCTGCGTTATCAGGGCCTCTCAGACGCTTGAACGAATTGGTCAGCTGCTTTATTAGTGCCAGTCAGCCGCTACATCAGCATCTCTCAGCCAATTGATCAGCGCCTCTCAGCCTCTTGATCAGCGCCTACTGAGCCGTACAATCCGTGCCTACTCAGCTGCGCGATCAGCACCTGTCAGCCGCTTGATCGCATTGGTCAGCTGCTTTATCAGCGCCTGTCAGCCGCTTGATCAGCACCTTCTCAGCTGCGCGATCAGCTGCTACTCAGCTGCGCATTAGCGCCTATTCTGCTGCGGGATCAGAGTCTGTCAGCCGCTTGGTCAGCGCCTTACAGCCGATTGATCAGGGCCTAATGAGCCATGTGATCAGGGTCTGTCACCCGCTTGATCAGCACCTGTCAGTAGCTTGATCAGCGCCTACTCTGATGCACAGTCAGCACTTACTCAGCCACCCGATAAGCACCTGTCGACCGCTTGTTGATCGCCTATTCAGTCACGCAATCAGTGCCTCTACAGCCACGTTATCAGCAACTGCCACCCTCTTAATCAGCACCTGTTAGCCGCTTGATGAGGGCCCACTCATCTGCACAATCAGTGACTATTCAGCGCCGCAGTCAGCACCTTCTCAGCCGTGTGATCAGTGCCTTCCAGCCGCTTTACAAGCACCTGTCAGCCGCTTGATCAGCATCTACTCAGCCACGCAATCAGCTCCCACTCAGCCAGTTCATTAGCGCGTACTCAGCCATGCGATCAGCCCCTACTCAGCTCCACGATAAGTGCCTGTCGGCCACTTGATCAGCGCCTACTCAGAAGCGCAATCATTCCATCCTCAGCCATTTGATCAGCACCTACTCAGCGGCGAAAGGAGCACCTCCTCAGCCGAGCGTCAGTGCCTACTCAGCCGTGCTATCAGTGTCTACTCAGCCACGTGTTCAGCGCCTCTCATCTAGGTGATCAGCACCTTTCAGGTACGCGATCAGCCCCTACTCAGCCTCGTGATCAGCACCTGTAAGCTGCTTGAACTGCGCCTGTCAGCCGTTTGATCAGCGCCTGTCAAGCACTTGATCAGCGCCTACTGAACAGTACGATCAGCACCTACTAAGCCTCATGATCAACGCCTGTCAGCTGCTTGAGAAGCACGTGTCAGAGGCTTGATCACCGCCTATCATCCACTTCATTAGCACATCTCAGCCGCTTGATCAGCAATTGTCAGCCACTTGATCAGAGGCTAATCAGCCACATAATCAGTGCCTACACAGCTGTGTGATCAGCACCTGTCAGCCACATGATAAGTACCTCTTAGCTGCAAGATCATCGCCTGTGAGCCAAGCAATCATCTCCTGTCAGTGGCGCTTTCAGCGCCTTCTCATCCACGTGATCAGCACCTGCAAGCCATTTGATCAGTGCCTGTAAGCCCATTGAGCAAGGCCTGTCAGCCGCTTGATCAGCGCCTGTCAGCTATTTGATCAGCACATACAGATCGGCCTGATGAGCGCCTAATCAGCCACGCAATCTGCGCCTCTCAACCGCTTGATCTGTCCCTACTCACCCACACAATCAGCTCTTATCAGCCCCTTGTTCAGCGCATTCTCAGCCACGCGATCAGTGCCTGTCATTCGTGCAATCTCTGGCTACTCAGCCAAGCAATCAGCCCCAACTCAGCTGCGCTATCAACACAGACTTAAGCACACAATCGGCGCCTACTAAGCCACACAATCAGCAGATCTCAACCACTTGATTTGCACCTACTCAACCACATGATCAGCGCCTACTAGGCCTCGATTTCAGTGCCTCTTAGCCGCTTGATCAGTGCCTACACAGCCGCACGAATAACGCCTGTAACCCCCTTAATCAGTGCCTACTCGGCTGCGCAATCAGAGTATAAACAACCACATGTTCAGTGCCTATTCAGCCCCGCAATCAATTTCTCTCAGCCTCTCAATCAGCGCCTGTCAGCCACGTCAACAGCGCCTACTCAGCCGAGTAGGCGCTGTTGACGTGGCTGACAGGCGCTGATTGAGAGCCTGTCAGCTGCTTGAAAACACTTGTGAGGCGCTTGATCAGCCCCTATCAGCCACTTCATCAGCAACTCTCAGCAAATTGATCAGAGACTTCAAGCCGCTTTATCAGCGCCTGTAAGCGGCACAATCAGCGCCTTTCAGCCCCTTGATGAGCGCCTGCCAGCCACTTGATCAGTGCCTACTGAGCCGTAAGATCCGTGCCTACTCAGCAGCGCAATCAGCGCCTTTCAGCCCCTTGATGAGCGCCTGCCAGCCACTTGATCAGTGCCTACTGAGCCGTACGATCCGTGCTTACTCAGCAGCGTGATCAGCGCCTTTCAGCCGCTTGATCTGTGCTTACTCAGCCACAATATCAGCGCCTACGCAATAACGCAATCAAGGCTGCTCAGCCCCTTTTTTAGCGCCTACTCAGCCACGCAATCAGAGACTGTCACCCGCCTGATCAGCACCCATTAGACGCTTGACAAGCACTTGTCAGCCACTTGATCAGCACCAGTTAGCCGCTTGTTCATCGCCTGCACATCCAAGCGATCAGTTCCTACTCAGCCTCATGATCAGTGCTTCTCAACCTCTTGACAGCGCCTAATCGCCTGTGCGATCAGCAACTGTCAGCCACTTGAAAAACACCTGTCAGCCACTTGATCAGCGCCTATCAGCCACTTTATCAGCAACTGTCAGCAGCTTCAGCAGCACCTGTGGGCCGCTTGTACAGCGCTTGTAAGCTTATTGATCAGCGCCTAATCAGCCGCTCGATGAGCGCCTACTCAGCCTCATGATCAGCGAGTACTCAGCTGCTCGATCAGCGCCTACTCAGCCACCTGATCAGCGCCTACTCAGCCGCACCATCAGAGTATACACAGCCACCTGTTCAGTGCATATTCAGCCGTGCAATCAATTTCTCTCAGCCTCTCGATCAGCGCCTGTCAGCCTCGTAATCAACGCCTACTCAGCTGCATGATCAGAGCCTGTCAGCCGCTTGATCAGTGCCTGTCAGTCCCTTGAAAACACCTGTGAGCCGCTTGATCAGAGCCTATCAGCCGCTTCATCAGCACCTCTCAGCCAATTGATCAGCACCTGTCAGCCACTTGATCAGCGCCTACTGAGCCGTACAATCCGTGCCTACTCAGCTGCGCGATCAGCACCTGTCAGCCGCTTGATCGCATTGGTCAGCTGCTTTATCAGCGCCTGTCAGCCGCTTGATCAGCACCTTCTCAGCTGCGCGATCAGCTGCTACTCAGCTGCGCATAAGCGCCTACTCTGCCGCGGGATCAGAGTTTTTCAGCCGCTTGGCCAGCGCCTTACAGCCGATTGATCAGGGCCTAATCAGCCATGTGATCAGGGTCTGCCACCCGCTTGATCAGCACCTGTCAGCCGCTTGATCAGCGCCTACTCTGACGCACAGTCAGCACTTACTCAGCCACCCGATAAGCACCTGTTGACCGCTTGTTGATCCCCTATTCAGTCACGCAATCAGTGCCTCTACAGCCACGTTATCAGCCCCTGCCACCCTCTTAATCAGCACCTGTTAGCCGCTTGATGAGGGCCCACTCATCTGCACAATCAGCGCCTATTCAGCCCCACAGTCAGCTCCTACGCAGCTGTGTGATCAGTGCCTTCCAGCCGCTTTACAAGCACCTGTCAGCCGCTTGATCAGCATCTACTCAGCCACGCAATCAGCTCCCACTCAGCCAGTTCATTAGCGCGTACTCAGCCATGCGATCAGCCCCTACTCAGCTCCACGATAAGTGCCTGTCGGCCACTTGATCAGCGCCTACTCAGAAGCGCAATCATTCCATCCTCAGCCATTTGATCAGCACCTACTCAGCGGCGAAAGGAGCACCTCCTCAGCCGAGCGTCAGCGCCTACTCAGCCGTGCTATCAGTGTCTACTCAGCCACGTGTTCAGCGCCTCTCATCTAGGTGATCATCACCTTTCAGTTACACGATCAGCGCCTACTCAGCCTCGTGATCAGCACCTGTAAGCTGCTTGAACTGTGCCTTTCTGCCATTTGATCAGCGCCTGTCAGGCACTTGATCAGCGCCTACTGAACAGTACGATCAGCACCTACTAAGCCACATGATCAACGCCTGTCAGCTGCTTGAGAAGCACGTGTCAGACGCTTGATCACTGCCTATCAGCCACTTCATCAGCACCTCTCAGCCGCTTGATCAGCAATTGTCAGCCACTTGATCAGGGGCTAATCATCCACAAAATCAGTGCCTACACAGCTGTGTGATCAGCACCTGTCAGTCACATGATAAGTACCTCTTAGCTGCAAGATCATCTCCTGTGAGCCGAGCAGTCAGATCCTGTCAGTGGCGCTTTCAGCGACTTCTCATCCACGGGATCAGCACCTGCAAGCCGTTTGATCAGTGCCTGTAAGCCCATTGTCCAAGGACGGTCAGCCGCTTGATCAGCGCCTGTCAGCTACTTGATCAGCACATACAGATCGGCCCGATGAGCGCCTAATCAGCCACGTGATCTGCGCCTACTAGGCCTCGATTTCAGTGCCTCTTAGCCGCTTGATCTGCGCCTACACAGCCGCACGAATAGCGCCTGTAACCCCCTTAATCAGCGCCTACTCGGCTGCGCAATCAGCGACTACGCAGCCGCTTCATCAGCTCCTACTCAGCTGCTCCTTCAGAGTATACACAGCCACATGTTCAGTGCCTATTCCGCCACGCAACCAATTTCTCTCAGCCTCTCAATAAGCGCCTGTCAGCCACGTCAACAGCGCCTACTCAGGCACAAGATCAGAGCTTGTCAGCTGCTTGAAAATAACTGTGAGCCGCTTGATCAGCGCCTATCAGCCACTTCATCAGCACCTCTCAGCCAATTGATCAGCGCCTGCAAGCGGCTTTATCAGCGCCTGTAAGCGGCGCAATCAGCGCCTTTCAGCCCCTTGATGAGCGCCTGCCAGCCACGTGATCAGTGCCTACTGAGCCGTACTATCCCTGCCTACTCAGCAGCGTGATCAGCGCCTTTCAGCCGCTTGATCTGCGCTTACTCAGCCACAACATCTGCGCCTACGCAGTCACGCAATCAGCGCTGGTCAGCCCCTTGTTTAGCGCCTACTCAGCCACGCAATCAGAGTCTGTCACCCGCCTGATCAGCACCCATTAGACGCTTGACAAGCAACTGTCAGCCACTTGATCAGCGGCTAATCAGCCACATAATCAGTGCCTACACAGCTGTGTGATCAGCACCTGTCAGCCACATGATCAGTACCTCTTAGCTGCAAGATCAGCGCCTGTGAGCCGAGCAATCATCTCCTGTCAGTGGCGCTTTCAGCGCCTTCTCATCCACGTGATCCGCACCTGCAAGCCGTTTGATCAGTGCCTGTAAGCCGATTGAATAAGGCCTGTCAGCCGCTTGATCAGCACATACACATCGGCCCGATGAGCGCCTAATCAGCCACGCGATCTGCGCCTCTCAACTGCTTGATCTGTCCCTACACACTCACACAATCTGCGCTGGTCAGCCCCTTGTTTAGCGCCTACTCAGCCGCGCAATCAGAGTCTGTCACCCGCCTGATCAGCACCCATTAGACGCTTGACAAGCACTTGTCAGCCACTTGATCAGCACAATTTAGCCGCTTGCTCAGCGCCTACACAGCCAAGCGATCGGTTCCTAATCAGCCTCATGATCACGCTTCTCAGCCTCTTGATCAGCACCTACACCCCCGTGCGATCAGCAATTGTCAGCCACTTGAAAAACACCTTTCAGCCACTTGATTAGCAACTGTCAGCAGCTTGAGCAGCACCTGTCGGCCGCTTGAACAGCACTTGTAAGTTTCTTGATCAACGCCTAATCAGCCGCTCGGTGAGCGTCTACTCAGCCTCGTGATCAGCGCCTACTCAGCTGCTCGATCAGTGCCTACTCAGCCACCTGATCAGCTCCTACTCAGCCGCACCATCAGAGTATACACAGCCACCTCTTCAGCACCTATTCAGCCGTGCGATCAATTTCTCTCAGCCTCTCGATCAGCGCCTGTCAGCCAGGTAATCAGCGCCTACTCAGCTGCACGATCAGAGCCTGTCAGCCGCTTGATCAGCACCTACTCAGCCAGGCAATCAGCTCCCACTCAGCCAGTTCATTAGCGCGTACTCAGCCATGTGATCAGCCCCTACTCAGCTCCACAATAAGTGCCTGTCGGCCACTTGATCAGCGCCTAATCAGAAGCGCAGTCAGCCCCTTCTTAGCCGTTTGATCAGCACCTACTCAGCTGCGAAACGGGAACCTCCTCACCCGAGCGTCAGCGCCTACTCACCCGTGCGATCAGCAACTGTCAGCCACTTGAAAAACACCTGCCAGCCGCTTCATCAGCGCCTATCAGCCACTTTATCAGCAACTGTCAGCAGCTTGAGCAGCACCTGTCGGCCACTTGAACAGCACTTGTAAGATCTTAATCAGCACCTAATCAGCTGCACGATCAGAGCCTTTTAGCCACTTGAAAACTCCTGTGAGCTGATTGATCAGCGCGTATCAGCCGCTTCATCAGCACCTGTCAACCAATTTATTAGCGCCTGCAAGCCGCTTTATCAGCGCCTGTAAGCGGCACAATCAGCGCCTTTCACCCCTTGATGAGCGCCTGCCAGCCACTTGATCAGTGCCTACTGAGCCGTACGATCCGTTCTTACTCAGCAACGTGATCAGTGCCTTTCAGCCACTTGATCTGCGCTTACTCAGCCACAACACCTGCGCCTACTCAGCCGCGCAATCAGAGTCTGTCACCCGCCTGATCAGCACCTATTAGACGCTTGACAAGCACTTGTCAGCCACTTGATCAGCACAATTTAGCCGCTTGCTCAGCGCCTACACAGCCAAGCGATCCATTCCTACTCAGCCTCACGATCAGCGCTTCTCAGCCTCTTGATTAGCGCCTACTCGCCCGTGCGATCAACAACTGTCAGCCACTTGAAAAACACCTGTCAGCCACTTGATCAGCGCCTATAAGCCACTTGATCAGCAACTGTCAGCAGCTTGAGCAGCACCTGTGGGCCGCTTTAACAGCGCTTGTAAGCTTCTTGATCAGCGCCTAATCAGCCGCTCGATGAGCGCCTACTCAGCCTCGTGATCAGCGCCTACTCAGCTGCTCGATCAGAGCCTGTCAGCCGCTTGATCAGAGCCTGTAAAGCGCTTGAAAACACCTGTGAGCCACTTGATCAGCGCCTATCATTCACTTCATCAGCACCTCTCATCCAATTGATCAGCGCCTGTAAGCCGCTAGATCAGTGCCTTCTCAGCTGCGCGATCAGCTGCTACTCAGCTGTGCTTTAGCGCCTACTCTGCCGCGGGATCAGAGTCTGTCAGCCCCTTGGTCTGCGCCTTATAGCCGATTGATCAGAGCCTAATCAGAAATGTGACCAGAGTCTGTCACCGGCTTGATCAGCACCTGTCAGCCGCTTGATCAGCGCCTACTCTGACACAAAATCAGCACTTACTCAGCAACCCGTGAAGCACCTGTCGACCGCATGTTGATCGCCTATTCAGTCACGCAATCAGTGCCTCTACA
>CADEAB010000432.1:158767-190176 GCA_902825105.1 Syncerus caffer
CTCAGCCGTGTGATCAGTGCCTTCCAGCCGCTTTACAAGCACCTGTCAGCCGCTTGATCAGCATGGACTTAGCCACACAATCAGCTCCCACTCAGCCAGTTCATTAGCGCGTACTCAGCCATGCGATCAGCCACTACTCAGCTCCACAATAAGCGCCTGTCAGCCACTTGATCAGAGCCTATTCAGAAGCGAAATCAGCCCCTCCTCAGCCGTTTGATCAGCATCTACTCAGCTGCGAAAGGAGCACCTCCTCAGCCGAGCATCAGGGCATACTCAGCCGTGCTATCAGTGTCTTCCCAGCCACGTGTTCAGCGCCTCTCATCTAGGTGATCAGCACCTTTCAGGTACGTGATCAGCGCCTACTCAGCCTCGTGATCAGCACCTGTCAGCTGCTTGAACTGCGCCTTTCAGCCCTTTGATCAGTGCCTGTCAGGCACTTGATCAGCGCCTACTGAACAGTACGATCAGCACCTACTAAGCCACATGATCAAGGCCTGTCAGCCGCTTGAGAAGCACGTGTCAGACGCTTGATCAGCACCTATCAGCCACTTCATCAGGACCTGTCAGTCGCTTGATCAGCAACTGTCAGCCACTAGATCAGCAGCTAATCAGCCACATAATCTGTGCCTACACAGCCGTGTGATCAGCACCTGTCAGCCACATGATAATTACCACTTAGCTGCAAGATCAGCGCCTGTGAGCCGAGCAATCAGCTCCTGTCAGTGGTGTGTTCAGCGCATTCTCATCCCCGTGATCAGCACCTGCAAGCCGTTTGATCAGTGCCTGTAATCCGTTTGAACACCGCCTGTCAGCCGCATGATCAGCGCCTGTCAGCTACTTGATCAGCGCATACAGATTGGCCCGATGAGTGCCTAATTAGCCACGTGATCTGCGCCTCTCATCCGCTTGATCTGTCCCTACTCAACCTCACGATCAGCGCCTACTCACTCGCAGAATCAGCGCTTGTCAGCCCCTTGTTCAGCGCATTCTCGGCCACGCGATCAGTGCCTGTCATTTGTGCAATCTGTGGCTACTTAGCCACGCAATCAGCCCCAACTCAGCTGCGCGATCAACACAGACTTAAGCACACAATCGGCGCCTACTAAGCCACACGATCAGCAGATCTCAACCACTTGATTTGCACATACTCAGCCACATGATCAGCGCCTACTAGGCCTCGATTTCAGTGCCTCTTAGCCGCTTGATCTGCACCTACACAGCCGGGCGAATAGTGCCTGTAACCGCCTTAATCAGCGCCTACTCAGCTGCGCAATCAGCGACTACCCAGCTGCTTCATCAGCGCCTACTCAGCTGCTGCATCAGAGTATGCACAGCAACTAGTTCAGTGCCTATTCAGCCGCGCAATCAGTTTCTCTCAGCCTCTCAATCAGCGCCTGTCAGCCACATCATCAGCGCCTACTCAGCCACACGATCAGAGCCTGTCAGCCTCTTGAAAACACCTGTGAGCCGCTTGATCAGCGCCTATCAGCCAGTTCATCAGCACCTCTCAGCCAATTGATTAGGGCCTGCAAGCCGCTTTATCAGCGCCTGTATGCGGCACAATCAGCGCCTTACAGCCCCTTGATGAGCGCCTGCCAGCCACTTGATCAGTGCCTGCTGAGGCATACGATCCGTGCCTACTCAGCAGCGTAATCAGCGCCTTTCAGCCGCTTGATCTGCGCTTACTTATCACAACATCTGTGCCTACGCAGTCACGCAATCAGCGCTGGTCAGCCCCTTGTTTAGCGCCTACTCAGCTCCGCAATCGGAGTCTGTCACCCGCCTGATCAGCACCCATTAGACGCTTGACAAGCACTTGTCAGCCACTTGATCAGAACCAGTTAGCCGCTTGCTCAGCGCCTACACAGCCAAGCTATCGGTTCCTACTCAGCCTCACGATCAGCGCTTCTCAGCCTCTTGATCTGCGCCTACTCGCCCGTGCGATCAGCAAATGTCAGCCACTTGAAAAACACCTGTCAGCCACTTGATCAGCGCCTATCAGCCACTTGATCAGCAACTGTCAGCAGCTTGAGCAGCACCTGTCGGCCACTTGAACAGCACTTGTAAGCTTCTTGATCAGCGCCTAATCAGCCGCTGGATGAGTGCCTACTCAGCCTCGTGATCAGCGCCTACTCAGCTGCTCGGTCAGAGCCTACTCAGCCACCTGATCAGCGCCTATTCAGCCGCACCATCAGAGTATACACAGCCACCTCTTCAGCGCCTATTCAGTCGTGCGATCAATTTCTCTCAGCCTCTCGATCAGTGCCAGTCATCCGTGTAATCAGCACCTACTCAGCTGCACGATCAGAGCCTGTCAGCAGCTTGATCAGTGCATGTCAGTCGCTTGAAAACATCTGTGAGCCACATGATCAGAGCCTATCAGCCGCTTCATCCCCCCCTCTCAGCCAATTGATCAGCGCCTGTCAGCCACTTGATCAGCGCCTACTGAGCCGTACAATCCGTGCCTATTCAGCTGCGTGATCAGCTGCTCTTCAGCTGCGCATTAGCGCCTACTCTGCCTCGGGATCAGAGTCTGTCAGCCGCATGGTCAGCGCCTTACAGCCGATTGATCAGGGCCTAATCAGCCATGTGATCAGGGTCTGTCACCCGCTTGATCAGCACCTGTCAGCTGCTTGATCAGCGCCTACTCTGACACACAATCAGCACTTACTCAGCCACCCGATAAGCACCTGTCGACCGCTTGTTGATTGCCTATTCAGTCAAGCATTCAGTGCCTCTACAGCCACGTTATCAGCACCTGCCACCCTCTTAATCAGCACCTGTTAGCCGCTTGATGAGGGCCCACTCATCTGCACAATCAGCGCCTACTCAGCCCCGCAGTCAGCGCCTACTCAGCCGTGTGATCAGTGCCTTCCAGCCGCTTTACAAGCACCTGTCAGCCGCTTGTTCAGCATCTACTCAGCCACGCAATCAGCTCCCACTCAGCCAGTTCAGTAGCGAGTACTCAGCCATGCAATCAGCCTCTATTCACTTCCACGATAAGCGCCTGTCAGCCACTTGATCAGCGCCTACTCAGAAGCGCAATCAGCCCCTCCTCAGCCATTTGATCAGCACCTACTCAGCTGCGAAAGGAGCACCTCCTCAGCCGAGCGTCAGCACCTACTCAGCTGTGCTATCAGTGTCTACTCAGCCATGTGTTCAGCGCCTCTCAGCTAGGTGATCAGCACCTTTCAGGTACACCATCAGCGCCTACTTAGCCTCGTGATCAGCACCTGTCAGCTGCTTGAACTGCGCCTGTCAGCCATTTGATCAGCGCCTCTCAGGCACTTGATCAGCGCCTACTGAACAGTATGATCAGCACCTACTAAGCCACATGATCAACGCCTGTCAGCCGCTTGAGAAGCACGTGTCAGACGCTTGACAAGCGCCTATCAGCCACTTCATCAGGACCTGTCAGCCGCTTGATCAGCAACTGTCAGCCTCTTGATCAGCGGCTAATCAGCCACATAATCAGTGCCTACACAGCCCAGTGATCAGCACCTGTCAGCCACATGATAAGTCCCTCTTAGCTGCAAGATCAGAGCCTGTGAGCCGAGCAATCAGCTCCTGTCAGTGGCGCTTTCAGCGCCTTCTCATCCACGTTATCAGCACCTGCAAGCCATTTGATTAGTGCCTGTAAGCCGATTGAACAACGCCTGTCTGCCGCTTGATCAGCGCCTGTCAGCGACTTGATCAGCGCATACAGATCGGCCCGATGAGCGCCTAATAAGCCACGCGATCTGCGCCTCTCAACCGCTTGATCTGTCCCTACTCAGCCTCATGATCAGCACTTTCAGCCTCTTGATCAGCGCCTACGCGCCCGTACGATCCGCAACAGTCAGCCACTTGAAAAACACCTGTCAGCCACTTGATCAGCGCCTGTCAGCGGCTTGATCAGCATTGGTCAGCCACTTGATCAGAACCTGCTAGCCGCTTCATCAGCATTGGTCAGCCCCTTGATCAGAACCTGCTAGCCGCTTGATCAGCACCTTCTCAGCTGCACGATCAGCTCCTATTCAGCTGCGCATTATTGCCTCTTCCACCACGTGATCAAAGTGTGTCAGCCGCTTGAAAAACACCTGTCAGCCACTTGATCAGTGCCTATCAGCCACTTGATCAGCAACTGTCGGCAGCTTGAGCAGCACATGTCGTCCACTTGAAAAGCGCCTCTAAGCTTCTTGATCAGCACCTAATCAGTGGCTCGATGAGCGCCTACTCAGCCTCGTGATCAGCACCTACTCAGCTGCTCGATCTGTGCCTACTCAGCCACCTGATCAGCTCCTACTCATCCCCACCATCAGAGTATACACAGCCTCCTGTTCAGCGCATATTCAGCCATGCGATCAATTTCTCTCAGCCTCTCGATCAGCGCCTGTCAGCCACGTAATCAGCGCCTACTCAGCTGCACGATCAGAGCCTGTCAGCCGATTGATCAGTGCCTGTCAGTCGCTTGAAAACACATGTGAGCCGCTTGATCAGAGCCTATCAGCCGCTTCATCAGCACCTGTCAGCCACTTGATCAGCACCTGTCAGCCACTTGATCAGCACCTACTGAGCTGTACAATTCGTGCCTACTCAGCTGCGCAATTAGCACCTGTCAGCTGCTTGATTGCATTGGTCAGCTGCTTTATCAGCACCTGTCAGCCGCTTGATCAGTGCCTTCTCAGCTGCGCGATCAGCTGCTACTCACCTGCGCATTAGCACCTAATCTGCCTCGGGATCAGAGTCTGTCAGCCGCTTGGTCAGCGCCTTACAGCCGATTGATCAGGGCCTAATCAGCCATGTGATCAGAGACTGTCACCGACTTGATCAGCACCTGTCAGCCGCTTTATCAGCACCTACTCTTACGCACCATCAGCACTTACTCAGCCACCCGATAAGCACCTGTCGACCGCTTGTTGATCACCTATTCAGTCACGCAATCAGTGCCTGTAGAGCCACGTTATCAGCACTTGTCACCCTCTTAATCAGCAACTGTTAGCCGCTTGTTGAGGGCCCACTCAACTGCACAATCAGCGCCTACTCAGCCCCTCAGTCAGCACCTACTCAGCCGAGTGATCAGTGCCTTCCATCCGCTTTACAAGCACCTGTCAGCCGCTTGATCAGAATCTACTCAGCCACGCAATCAGCTCCCACTCATCCAGTTCATTAGCGCGTACTCAACCATGCGATCAGCCCCTACTCAGCTCCACGATAAGCGCCTGTCGGCCACTTGATCAGCGCCTACTCAGAAGCGCCATCAGCCCCTCCTCAGCCGTTTGATCAGCACCTACTCAGCTGCGAAAAGAGCACCTCCTCAGCCGAGCGTCAGCGCCTACTCAGTCGTGCTATCAGTGTCTACTCAACCACGTGTTCACAGCCTCTCATCTAGGTGATGACCACCTTTCAGGTACGCGATCAGTGCCTACTCAGCCTCGTGATCAGCACCTGTCAGCTGCTTGAACTGCGCCTGTCAGCCCTTTGATCAGCGCCTGTCAGGACCTTGATCAGCGCCTGCTGAACAGTATGATCAGCACGTACTAAGCCACATGATCAAGGTCTGTCAGCCGATTGAGAAGCACGTGTCAGACGCTTGATCAGCACCTATCAGCCACTTCATCAGGACCTGTCAGCCGCTTGATCAGCCACTGTCAGCCACTTGATCAGCGGCTAATCAGCCACATAATCAGTGCCTACACAGCCGTGTGATCAGCACCTGTCAGCCACATGATAAGTACCTCTTAGCTGCAAGATAAGCACCTGTGAGATGAGCAATCAGCTCCTGCCAGTGGCGCTTTCAGCGCCTTCTCATCCACGTGATCAGCAGCTGCAAGTCGTTTGATCAGTGCCTGTAATCCGATTGAACAATGCTGTCAGCTGCTTGATCAGCGCCTGTCAGCTTCTTGATCAGCGCATACAGATCGGCCCGATGAGCGCCTAAACAGCCACGCGATCTGCGCCTCTCAACCGCTTGATCTGTCCCTACTCAACCTCACGATCAGCGCCTACTCACCCGCACAATTAGCCCTTGTCAGCCCCTTGTTCAGCACATTCTCAGCCACGCGATCAGTGCCTGTCATTCGTGCAATCTGTGGCTACTCAGCCACGCAATCAGCCCCAACTCAGCTGCGTGATCAACACAGACTTAAGCACACAATCGGCGCCTACTAAGCCACATGATCATCAGATCTCAACCACTTGATTTGTACCTACTCAGCCACATGATCAGCGCCTACTAGGCCTCGATTTCAGTGCCTCTTAGCCGCTTGATATGCGCCTACACAGCCTCGCGAATAGCACCTGTAACCCCTGTAATCAGCGCCTACTTGGCTGCGCAACAGCGACTACCCAGCCGCTTCATCAGCGCCTACTCAGCTGCTCCATCAGAGTATACACAGCCACATGTTCAGTGCCTATTCAGCCGCGCAATCAATTACTCTCAGCCTCTCAATCAGCGCCAGTCAGCCACCTCATCAGCGCCTACTCAGCCACACGATCAGAGCCTGTCAGCCGCTTGATCAGTGCCTGTCAGTCGCTTAAAAACACCTGTGAGCCGCTTGATCAGAACCTATCAGCCTCTTCATCAGCACCTCACAGCCAAATGATCAGCCCTTGTCAGCCCCTTGTTCAGCGCATTCTCAGCCACGTGATCAGCACCTGCAAGCCGTTTGATCAGTGCCTGTAAGCCGATTGAACAACGCCTGTCAGCCGCTTGATCAGCGCCTGTCAGCTACTTGATCAGCGCATACAGATCGGCCCAATGAGCGCCTAATCAGCCACGCGATCTGCACCTCTCAACCACTTGATCTGTCCCTACTCAACCTCACGACCAGCGCCTACTCACCCGCACAATCAGCACTTGTCAGCCCCTTGTTCAGCGCATTCTCAGCCACGCAATCAGTGCCTGTCATTCGTGCAATCTGTGGCTACTCAGCCACGCAACCAGCCCCAACTCAGCTGCGCGATCAACACAGACTTAAGCACACAATCGGCGCCTACTAAGCCACACGATCATCAGATCTCAACCACTTGATTTGCACCTACTCAGCCACATGATCAGCGCCTACTAGGCCTTGATTTCAGTGCCTCTTAGCCGCTTGATCTGCGCCTACACAGCCGAGCGAATAGCGCCTGTAACGCCCTTAATCAGCGCCTACTCGGCTGCGCAATCAGCGACTACCCAGCCGATTCATCAGCACCTACTCAGCTGCTCCATCAGAGTATACACAGCCACATGTTCAGTGCCTATTCAGCCGTGCAATCAATTTCTCTCAGCCTCTCAATCAGCCCCTGTCAGCCACGTCATCAGCGCCTACTCAGCCACACGATCAGAACCTGTCAGCCTCTTGAAAACACCTGTGAGCCACTTGATCAGCGCCTATCAGCCACTTCATCAGCACCTCTCAGCCAATTGATCAGCGCCTGCAAGCCGCTTTATCAGCGCCTGTAAGCGGCGCAATCAGTGCCTTTCAGCCCCTTGATGAGCGCCTGAAGGCCACTTGATCAGTGCCTACTTAGCCGTACGATCCGTGCCTACTCAGCAGAGTGATCAGCTCCTTTCAGCTGCTTGATCTATGCTTACTCAGCCACAACATCTGCGCCTACGCAGTCACGCAATCAGCGCTGGTCAGCCCCTTGTTTAGCGCCTACTCAGCCGCACAATCAGAGTCTGTCACCCACCTGATCAGCACCCATTAGACGCTTGACAAGAACTTGTCAGCCACTTGATCAGCACCAGTTAGCTGCTTGCTCAGCGCCTACACAGCCACGCGATCAGTTCCTACTCAGCCTCACGATCAGCGCTTCTCAGCCTCTTGATCAGCGCCTACTTGCCCGTGCGATCAGCAACTGTCAGCCACTTGCAAAACACCTGTCAGCCACTTGATCAGCCCCTATCAGCCACTTGATCAGCAACTGTCAGCAGCTTGAGCAGCACCTGTTGGCCGGTTGAACAGCGCTTGTAAGCTTCTTGATCAGCGCCTACTCAGCTGCTCGATCAGCACCGACTCAGCCACCTGATCAGCGCCTACTCAGCCGCACCATCAGAGTATACACGGCCACCTGTTCAGCGCATATTCAGCCGTGCGATCAATTTCTCACAGCCTCTCGATCAGCGCCTGTCAGCCATGTAATCAGCGCCTACTCAGCTGCACGATCAGAGCCTGTCAGCCGCTTGATCAGTGCCTGTCAGTCGCTTGAAAACACCTGTGAGCCGCTTGATCAGAGCCTATCAGCCGCTTCATCAGCACCTGTCAGCCACTTGATCAGCGCCTATCAGCCACTTGATCAGCAACTGTCAGCAGCTTGAGCAGCACCTGTCGACCGATTGATCAGTGTTTGTAAGCTTCTTGATCCACGCCTAATCAGCCACTCGATGAGCACCTACTCAGCCGTGTGATCAGTGCCTACTCAGCCACTCGATCAGTGCCTACTCAGCCATGTGATCAGCACCTACTCAGCCACTCAATCAGTGCGTACTCAGCCACGTGATCAGCACCTACTCAGCCACGCGATCAGCACCTGCCAGCCACTTGATTAGCAACTGTCAGCCTCTTACACAGTGCCTGTGAGCCGCACAATCAGTGCCTACTCACCCATGCGATCATCGCCTGTCAGCCACTTGATCAGCATTGGTAAGCTGCTTGATCAGCGCCTGCTCAGCTGCTCAATCAGAGCCTACTCAGCCATGTGATCAGTGCCTATTCAGCCGCGCCATCAGCACCTCTCAGCCGCTTTATTAGCACCTGTCAGCCTCTTACACAGCGCTTGTCAGCCGTATGATCAGTGCCTACTCAGCCTCGCAATCAGCGCCTGTGAGCCGCTTGATTAGCAACTCTCTACCGTGCAATCAGCGCCTGTCAGGCATGCGATCAGTGCCTACTTAGCCTTGTGATCAGCAACTGTCAGCCGCCTGATCAGCACCTGTCAGCGGTTTGAACAGCGCCTGACAGCCGCTTGATCATCACCTACAGACCGGCACGAACAGCGCCTACTCAGCTGCACAATCTGTCCCTCTCAGCTGTTTGATCAGCGCCAAATCAGCCACGCGATCAACGCCTACTTAGCCACACGATCAGCCCTCTTAACCACTTGATTAGGGCCTTCTCAGCTACATGATCTGTGCTTACTCAAATGCATGATCAACGCTTCTCAGCTGCTTGATCTGCGACTACTCAGCCACGCGATCAGCGCCTACTCAGCTGCGCAATCAGCACTTGTCAGCCCCTTGTTCAGCACATACTCAGCCACGCGATCAGTGCCTGTCATTCATGCAATCTGTGCCTACTCAGCCACGCGATCAGCCCTAACTCAGCCTTGCGATCAACAGACTAGCCACACAGTCAGCCCCTACTCCGCCACATGATCAGCGCTTCTCAACTGCTTGATTTGTGCTTACTCAGCCACATGATGTGTGCCTACTCAACTGCGTGATCTACGCTTCTCAGCCACTTGATCTGCACATCCTCAGCCACGCGATCAGCACCTACTCAGCTGCGTGATCAGCGCCTGTCAGCCGCTTGAGAAGCACCAGTCAGCCACTTGGACAGCGCCTACTCAGCCGCGCAATCAGTGCCTTTCTGAGCCGTGCGATCAGCGAGTGTAAGCCACTTGAGAAGCACCTGTTATCTGCTAGATAAGCGCTGACCAGCCGCTTGATCTGCACCTTTCAGCCACTTGATCAGCAGTTGTCAGCTGCTTGATCAGTGCCTATTCAGCTGCGCGATCAGCTCCTACTCAGCTGCGCATTAGCTCCTACTCCGCCGCGTGATCAGAGTCTGTCACCAGCTTGATCAGCTCCTGTCAGCTGCTTAATCAGCGCCTACTCTGACGCATGATCAGCGCTTATTCAGCCACTCGATAAGCGCCTGTCGATGGCTTGTTGATCGCCTACTCAGTTGCGCAATCAGTGCCTACTCAGCCACGTTATCAGCACCTGTCACCCTCTTAATCAGCACCTGTTATTCGCTTGATGAGGGCCTACTCAGCTGCACAATTGGCACCTACTCAGAGGCTCAATCAGCGCTTGTAAGCCCCTTGTTCAGCACCTACTCAACCACGCTATGAAGTCTGTCATCCGCTTGATAAGCACCTATTAGACACTTGATTAGCACCTTTCAGCCACTTCATCAGCACCTGTCAGCTGCTTGATTATCGCCTTCTCAGCCGCGTGATCAGTTCCTACTCAGCCACGTCATCAGCGCCTGTCAGCCGCTTGATCAGCGCCTACTCAGCCATTTGATCAGCGCCTACTCAGCCTTGCAATTAGTACCTGTCTGCGCTTGATCAGCACCTGTCCACCGATTGAACAGCGCCTATTCAGCCTCACGATCAGCGCCTACTCAGCCACGTGATCAGCGCCTAGTCAGCCCCGCGATCATCATCTGTCAGCGCTTGATCAGCACCTGTCAACCACTTGATCAGCACCGAATCAGCTGCACGTTCATCGCATACTCAGCCGCATGATCAGCGCCTAGTCAGCCCCGCGATCAGCACCTTTCAGCCGCTTGATCAGCACATGCCAACCCCTTGATCAGCACCGAATCAGCTTCATGATCATAGCATCCTCAGCCCCGCGATCAGCGCCTACTCAGCCCCACAATCAGCACCTGTCAGCCGCTTGATCAGCATATCCAACCCCTTGATCAGCACTGAATCAGCTTCGTGATCATCGTATCCTCAGCCCAGTGATCAGCGCCTACTCAGCCCCACGATCAGCACCTGTTAGCCGCTTGATCAGTGCCAAATCAGCCATGTGATCAGTGCCTACTCAGCCAATTGATCAGAACCAAATCAGCCACGCGATAAGCGCCTTCTCAGCCTCGCTATCAGCACCTACTCAACCCCGCGATCAGCACCTGTCAGCTGCTTGATCAGCGCCAAATCAGCCGCACTATCAGTGCCTACTCAGCCGAACGATCAGCGCCTATTCAGCCACGCGATCAGCACCTGTCAGCCGCTTGATCAGCATTGGTCAGCCGCTTGATAAGCTCCTGTAAGCCACTTGATCAGTGCATTCTCAGCTGCACGATGAGCTCCTACTCAGCTGCCCATTAGCGCCTACTCCGCCATGTGATCAGAGTCTGTCAGCTTCTTGTTCAGCGCCCGTCAGCCACTTGATCAGTGCCTACTCTGACGCACGATCAGCACTTACTCAGGCACCCGATAAGCGCCTGTCGACCGCTTGTTGATCGCCTACCCAGTCGCCCAATCAGTGCCTACTCAGCCACGTTATCAGCACCTGTCACCCTTTTAATCAGCACCTGACAGCCGCTTGATCAGGGCCTAATCAGCCATGTGATCAGAGTCCTTCACCAGCTTGATCAGCGCCTGTCAGCCACTTGATCAGCGCCTACTGTGACACATGATCAGCGCTTACTCAGCTAACCAATAAGCGCCTGTCGACTGCTTGTTGATCGCCTACCCAGTCGTGCAATCAGTGCCTACTCAGCCACGTTATCAGCACCTGTCACCCTCTTAATCAGCACCTGTTAGCCACTTGATGAGGGCCTACTCAGCTGCACAATCAGCGCCTACTCAGCCGCACATTCAGCGCCTACTGAGCTGCGCGATCAGCGCCTACTAAGCCGCGTGATCAGTGCCTTCCAGCCAATTTACAAACACCTGTCAGCTGCTTGATCAGCATCTACTCAGCCACGCAATCAGCTCCTATTCAGCCAGTTCATTAGCGCATACTCAGCCACGGAATCAGCGCCTACTCAGCTGCACAATAAGTGCCTGTCGGCCAATTGATCAGCGCCTACATAGCTGCGAAATGTGCACCTCCTCAGCCGAGCAATCAGCGCCTACTCAGCCGTGCTATTAGTGTCTACTCAGCCACGTGTTCAGCGCCTAATCAGCCACATGATCGGCATGTGTCAGTCGCTTGATCAGAGCATTCTCAGCCATGCCATCAGCGCCTCTCAGCCAGGTGATCAGCACCTTTCAGGTATGGGATCAGCACCTACTCAGCCACATGATCAGCACCTGTCAGCTGCTTGAACTGCGCCTCTCTGCCTTTTGATCAGCGCCTTTCAGCCACTTGGTCTGTGCCTACTTAACAGCACAATCAGCCCCTACTAAGCCACATGATCAGCGCCTGTCAGCCGCTTGAGAAGCACGTGTCAGACACTTGATCACCGCCTACCAGCCACTTAATCAGGACCTGTCAGCCGCTTGATCAGCAACTGTCAGCCACTTGATCAACGTCTCATTAGCCACATAATCAGTGCCTACACAGCTGCGTCATCAGCGCCTGACAGCCACATGATCAGACCTCTTAACTGCTTGATCAGCACCTGTGAGCCGCACAATCAGCTCCTGTCAGTGGCGTGATCAGCGCCTACTCATCCATGAGATCAGCATCTGTCAGCCGTTTGATCAGTATCTGAAAGCTGATTGAACAATGCCTGTCAGCCGCTGGATCAGCGCCTGTCAGCCACTTGATCAGCGCATAGAGATCGGCCCAATCAGCGCCTACTCAGCCGCGCAATCAGCGCCTCTCATCCACTTGATCTGTGCCAACTCAACTGCATGATCAGCGCCTACTCATCCGCACAATCAGCGCTTGTCAGCCCCCTGATCAGTGCATACTCAGCCACGCTATCAGTACATGTCATTCGTGCAATCTGTGCCTACTCAGCCACGCGATCAGCCCCAAGTCAGCCACGCGATCAACACAGACTTAGCCACACAATCAGCGCCTACTCAGCCACACGATCAGCACATCTCAACCGCTTGATTTGCGCCTACTCAGCCACATGATCTGCGCCTACTCAGCTGCCTGATCAGCGCCTACTCAGCCAAGTGATCAGCGCCTACACAGCTGCACGATCAGCACCTACCAAACGCTTGATTAGCAACTGTCAGCCTCTTCCACAGCGCCTGTCAGCCGCACGATCAGTTCCTACTCAGCCGTGCAATCAGCGCCTATCATCTGAATGATCAACAACTGTCAGCCGCTTGATCAGCACCTGTCAGCGGTTTGAACAGCGCCTGTCAGCCGTTTGATCATCACCTAATGACTGGCACGATTAGCGCCTACTCAGCCGCACAATCAGTGCCTCTCTGCCGCTTGATCAGCATTGGTCAGCCGCGTGATCAGCGCCTGTCAGCCGCTTGAACAGCACCTACTCAGCCGAACGATCAGCGCTTCTCAGCCTCTTGATCAGCGCCTACTCGGCCGTGTGATCAGCAACTCTCAGCCACTTGAAAAACACCTGGCAGCCGCTTGATCAGCGACTATCAGGCACTTGATCAGCAACTGTCAGCAGCTTGAGCAGCACATGTTGGCCACTTCATCAGCTCTTGTAAGCTTCTTGATCAGCACCTAATCAGCCACTCGATCAGTGCCTACTCAGCCGCTTCATCAGTGCTTACTCAGCCAAACCATCAGAGTATACACAGCCACCTGTTCAGCACCTATTCAGCCTCATGATCAATTTCTCTCAGCCTCTCTATCAGCGCCTGTCAGCCACGTCATCAGCACCTATTCAGCTGCACGATCAGAGCCTGTCAGCCGATTGATCAGCGCATGTCAGCTGCTTGAAAACACCTGTGAGCCGCTTGATCAGCGCCTATCAGCCGCTTCATCAGCACCTCTCAGCCAATTGATCAGCACATATTCAGTCAAGCAATCAGCGCTGGCCAGCCCCTTGTTTAACGCCTACTCAGCTGCGCAATCAGAGTCTGTCACCCACCTGATCAGCACCTATTAGACCCTTGACAAGCACTTGTCAGTCACTTGATCAGCACCAGTTAGCCACTTGATCAGCACCTACACAGCCAAGCGATCAGTTCCTACTCAGCCTCACGATCAGCGCTTCTCAGCGTCTTGATCAGCGCCTACTCGGCCGTGCAATCAGCAACTGTCAGCCGCTTGAAAAACACCTGTCAGCCACTTGATCAGCGCCTATCATCCACTTATTCAGCAACTGACAGCAGCACCTGTCGGCTGCTTGATCAGTGCTTGTAAGCTCCTTGATCAGCTCCTAATCAGCCGCTCGATCAGTGCCTACTCAGACGCATGATCAGCACCTACTCAGCCGTTTGATCAGCACCTACTCATCCACGTGATCAGCACCTCCTCAGCCGCTCGATCAGCACCTGTCAGCCGCTTGATTAGCACCTGTCAGCCTCTTACACTGCGCCTGTCAGCTGCACGATCAGTGCCTACTCAGCCATGGATCAGCGCCTGTCATCCGATTGATCAGCACCTGTCAGCCACGCGATCAGCGACTCTCAGGCATGCGATCAGCGCATACCAAGCCGTGCAATCAGCAACTGTCAGCCATTTGATCAGCACCAGTCAGCGGTTTGAACAGCACCTGTCAGCCGCATGATCATCACCTACTAACCAGCACAATCAGAACCTACTCAGCCGCAAAATCAGTGCCTCTCAGCCGCTTGATCAGCGCGAATCAGCCAAGTGATCAGCGCCTACACAGCCATGCGATCAGCGCATAGTTACCCCGCAATCAGCATCTACTCAGCCGAGCGATCAGCACCTAGTCAGCCCCACGATCAGCGCCTGTCAGCCGCTTGATCAGAATTGGTCAGCCGCTTGATCAGCGCCTGTCAGCCGCTTGAACAGCACCTACTCAGCTGAACGATCAGCCCGTACTCAGCTACGTGATCAGCACCTGTCAGCCGCTTGTTCTGCATTGGTAAGCTGCTTGATCAGCGCCTGACAGCCGCTTGATCAGGGCCTCATCAGCCATGTGATCAGAGTCTGTCACCCGCTTGATCAGCGCCTGTCAGCCGCTTGATCAGCGCCTACTCTGACACACGATCTGCGCTTACTCAGCCACCCGATAAGCACCTCTCGACTGCTTGTTTATCGCCTACTCATTAGTGCAATCAGTGCCTACTCAGCCACGTTATCAGCACCTGTCACCCTCTTAATCAACACCTTTTAGCCGCTTGATGAGGGCCTACTCAGCTGCACAATCAGTGGCTACTCAGCCGCGCAATCAGTGCCTACTTAGCCATGTGTTCAGCGCCTACTCAGCTGCGTGATCAGTGCCTTCCAGCCGCTTTACAAGCACCTGTCAGCCGCTTGATCAGCGCTTCTCAGCCACTTCATCAGCTACTACTCAGCCTCAATTTCAGCGCCTCTTAGCCGCTTGATCTGCGCCTACTCAGCCGTGAGAATAGCGCCTTTCGGCCCCTTGATGAACGCCTACTTGGCCGCGCAATCAGGGCCTACCCAGCCGCTTCATCAGTGCCTACTCAGCCACACCATCAGAGTATACACAGCCACATGTTCAGCGCCTATTCAGCCGGGCGATCAATTTCTCTCAGCCTCTCGATCAGCACCTGTCAGGCACGTCATCAGCGCCTACTCAGCTACTTTCAGTGGCGCGATCAGGACTTGTCATCCACGTGATCAGCACCTGTAAGCCGTTTAATCAGTGCCTGTAAGCCGATTGAACAACACCTATCAGCCGCTGGATCAGCGCCTGTCAGCTACTTGATCAGCGCATACAGATCAGCCTGATCAGCGCCTAATCAGCTGCGAGATCAGCACCTCTCAACCGCTTGATCTGTCCCTACTCAACCGCACAATCAGCGCCTACTCAGCCTCACGAATAGCGCCTGTCAGCCCCTTGATCAGCGCCTACTCACCGCGCAATCAGCACCTACCCAGCCGCTTCATCAGCGCCTACTCAGCTGCACCATCAGAGTATACACAGCCACATGTTCAAGTGCCTATTCAGCCGCGCGATCAATTTCTCTCAGCCTCTCAATCAGCGGCTGTGAGCCACGTCATCAGCGCCTACTCAGCCGCACGATCAAAGCCTATAAGCTGCTTGAAAACACCTGTGATCCCCTTGATCAGCGCCTTGTTTAGCAGCCTATGCAGACTCGTGATCAGCGCCTGTCAGCCACGTGATCAGTACCTCTTAGCTGCTTGATCAGCACCTGTGAGCCTCACAATCAGCTGCTGTTAGTGGCGCGATCAGTGCCTTATCATCCACGTGATCAGCACCTGTCAGCTGTTTGATCAGTGCCTGTAAGCCGATTGAACAACGCCTGTCAGGCGCTGGATCAGCGCCTGTCAGCTACTTGATCAGCGCATACAGATCGGCCCGATGAGCGCCTAATCAGCCACGCGATCTGCACCTCGCAACCGCTTGATCTGTCCCTACTCAACCTCACGATCAGTGCTTCTCAGCCTCTTGATCAGCGCCTACTCGCCCGTGCGATCAGCAACTCTCAGCCACTTGAAAAACACCTGTCAGCCACTTGATCAGCAACTGTCAGCAGCTTGAGCAGCACCTGTTGGCCGCTTGAACAGCGCTTGTAAGCTTCTTGATCAGCACCTACCCAGCCGCTCGATCAGCGCCTACTCAGCCACGTGATCAGCGCCTACTCAGCCGTGTGATTAGCAGCTGTGAGCCACTTGATTAGCAACTGTCAGCCTCCTACACAGCGCCTGTCAGCGGCATGATCAGTGCCTACTCAGCTGTGAGATCAGCACCTGTCAGCAGATTGATCAGCAGCTGTCAGCCGAGAGATCAGCACATAGTCATCCCCTGTGATCAGAGCCTGTCAGCCGCTTGATCAGCATTGGTCAGCCGCTTGATCAGCGCCTGTCAGCTGCTTGAACAGCACCTTCTCAGCCGCACTAACAGAGCCTACTCAGCCAAACGATCAGCACCTACTCAGCCACGTGATCAGTGCCTACACAGCCGCGCGATCAGCACCTGTCAGCCGCTTGATTAGCACCTGTCAGCCTCTTACACATCGCCTTTAAGCCGCACAATGAGTGCCTACTCAGCCGTGCAATCAGCGCCTGTCAGCCGATTGTAAGCAGCTGTCAGCAGAGCGATCAGTGCCTATTCAGCCCTGCGATCAGTGCCAGTCAGCCTCTTGATCAGCATTGGTCAGCCGCTTGATCAGCACCTGTCAGCTGCTTGAGAATCACGTGTCAGACACTTGATCACCTCCAATCAGCCACTTAATCAGGACCTGTCAGCCGCATGATCAGCAACTGTCAGCCACTTGATCACCGTCTAATCAGCCACATAATCAGTGCCTACAGAGCCGCGTAATCAGCGCCTGTCAACCACATGATCAGTACCTCTTAGCTGCTTGATCAGCGCCTGTGAGCCGCGCAATCAGCTCCTGTGAGTTGCATGATCAGCGCCTACTCATCCACGTGATCAGCACCTGTCAGCAGTTTGATCAGTGCCTGAAATCCGATTGAACAACGCCTGTCAGCCGCTGGATAAGCGCCTGTCAGCCACTTGATCAGCGTGTACAGATCGGCCCGATCAGCGCCTACTCAGCCTGCGATCAGCGCCTCTCATCCGCTTGATTTGTGCCTACTCAACTGAACAATGAGTGCGTACTCACCCGCGCAATCAGCGCTTGTCAGCTACTTGTTCAGTGCATACTCAGCCACGAGTTCAGTGCCTTTCATTCGTGCCATCTGTGCCTACTCACCCACGTGATCAGCCCCAACTCAGCCACGTGATCAACACAGACTTAGCCACACAATCAATGCCTACTCAGCCACATGATAAGCACCTCTCAACCGCTTGATTTGTGCCTACTCAGCCACATGATCTGTGCCTACTCAACCACGTGATCAACGCTTCTCAGCCACGTGATCAGCGCCTACTCAGCTGCGTGATCAGGGCCTACTCTGCCGAGTGATCAGCACCTGTCAGCCGCTTGATTAGCACCTGTCAGCCTCTTACACAGCACTTGTCAGCTGCATGATCAGTGCCTACTGAGCCGTGCAATCAGCGCCTGTCAGCCGATTGTAAGCAGCTGTCAGCGGAGTGATCAGCGCCTATTCAGCCCTGCGATCAGTGCCAGTCAGCCGCTTGATCAGCATTGGTCAGCCGCTTGATCAGCACCTGTCAGCTGCTTGAGAATCACGTGTCAGACACTTGATCACCTCCAATCAGCCACTTAATCAGGACCTGCCAGCCGCATGATCAGCAACTGTCAGCCACTTGATCACCGTCTAATCAGCCACATAATCAGTGCCTACAGAGCCGCGTAATCAGCGCCTGTCAACCACATGATCAGTACCTCTTAGCTGCTTGATCAGCGCCTGTGAGCCGCGCAATCAGCTCCTGTGAGTTGCATGATCAGCGCCTACTCATCCACGTGATCAGCACCTGTCAGCAGTTTGATCAGTGCCTGAAATCCGATTGAACAACGCCTGTCAGCCGCTGGATAAGCGCCTGTCAGCCACTTGATCAGCGTGTACAGATCGGCCCGATCAGCGCCTACTCAGCCTGCGATCAGCGCCTCTCATCCGCTTGATTTGTGCCTACTCAACTGAACAATGAGTGCGTACTCACCCGCGCAATCAGCGCTTGTCAGCTACTTGTTCAGTGCATACTCAGCCACGAGTTCAGTGCCTTTCATTCGTGCCATCTGTGCCTACTCACCCACGTGATCAGCCCCAACTCAGCCACGTGATCAACACAGACTTAGCCACACAATCAATGCCTACTCAGCCACATGATAAGCACCTCTCAACCGCTTGATTTGTGCCTACTCAGCCACATGATCTGTGCCTACTCAACCACGTGATCAACGCTTCTCAGCCACGTGATCAGCGCCTACTCAGCTGCGTGATCAGGGCCTACTCTGCCGAGTGATCAGCACCTGTCAGCCGCTTGATTAGCACCTGTCAGCCTCTTACACAGCACTTGTCAGCTGCATGATCAGTGCCTACTGAGCCGTGCAATCAGCGCCTGTCAGCCGATTGTAAGCAGCTGTCAGCGGAGTGATCAGCGCCTATTCAGCCCTGCGATCAGTGCCAGTCAGCCGCTTGATCAGCATTGGTCAGCCGCTTGATCAGCGCCTCTCAGCCGCTTGATCAGCGCCTTCTGAGGTGCGCGATCAGCTCCTACTCAGCTTCGCTTTAGCAACTACTCCGCTGCGTGATCAGAGTCTGTCAGCAGCTTGAACAGCACCTACTCAGCTGCAGTATCAATGCTTACACAGCAGAACGATCAGCACCTTCTCAGCCGCGCGATCAACACAGATTAACCACACAATCAGCGCCTACTCAGCTACACAATCAGTGCCTCTCAACCGCTTGATTTGTGCCTACTCAGCCACATGATCTACGCCTACTCAACCGTGTGACCAACGCTCCTCAGCCACTTAATCTGTGCCTACTCATCCACGAGATCAGCGCCTACTCAGGTGCGTGATCAGCACCTGTCAGCCGCTTGATCGCATTGGTCAGCCGCTTGACCAGCACCTGAGTGCTGAGTATGCACTGTTCAAGTGTCTGACAGGTGCTTCTCAAGTGGCTGACAGGCGCTGATCACGCACCTGAGTAGGCGCTGATCTCGTGGATGAGTAGGCACAGATTAAGTGGCTGAGGAGCGTTGGTCACACGGTTGAGTAGGCGTAGATCATGTGGCTGAGTAGGCACAAATCAAGCGGTTGAGAGGCACTGATTGTGTAGCTGAGTAGGCGCTGATTGTGTGGTTAATCTGTGTTGATCGCGCGGCTGAGTTGGGGCTGATCGTGTGGCTGAGTAGGCACCGATTGCACGAATGACAGGAACAGATCACGTGGCTGAGTATGCGCTGAAAAAGGGGCTGACAAGCGCTGATTGCGCGGGTGAGTAGGCGCTGCTCATTCTGTTGAGTAGGCACAGATCAAGTGATTGAGTGTCGCTGATTGTGCAGCTGATTAGGCGCTGAATTGACCAATCTGTATGCGCTGATCAAGTGGCTGAAAGGCGCTGATCCAGCTGCTTACAGGTGATGTTCAATCGGCTTACAGGCAGTGATCAAGCGGCTGACCAATGCTGATCAAGCGGCTGACCAATGCTGATCAAGTGGCTGCAAGGCGCTGATTGCGGGGCTGCCTAGGTGCTGATGATGCAGCTGAGTAGTCACTGACTGTGGAGAAACTATGCGCTGATCACGTGGCTGAGTAGGCGCTGATCGCGTGGCTGATTTGGCGCTGATCAAGCGGCTGAGAGGGTCTGATTGTGCGGCTGAGTAGTCGCTGATCGTGCTGGTCAGTAGGTGATGATCAAGCGGCTGACAGGCGCTGTTCAAACCGCTGACAGGTGCTGATCATGCGGCTGAGAGTTGATGATCCATCGGCTGACAGTCACTGGTCACACGGCTGAGTAAGCACTGATTGTGCAGCTGATAGGCGCTGTGCAAAAGGCTGAAGGTGCTAATCAAGCAGCTTACAGGTGCTGCTAAAGCTGCTGACAGTTGCTGATCAAGTGGCTGATAGGTGCTGATCAAGTGGCTGACAGGTGTTTTTCAAGCAGGTGACAGCTGCTGATCACACGGCCGAGTAGGCGCTGATCAAGAAGCTGAGAAGCGCTGAACGTAAGGTTGAGTAGGAACTGATTGCTTGGCTGTGTAGGCGCTGATCAAGAGGCTAACTGGTGCTGATCAAGTGGCTGACAAGTGCTTGTCAAGAGTCTAATAGGTGCTGATCAGGCGGGTGACAGTCTTTGATCACGCGGCTGAGTAGGTGCTAAACAAGGGCCTGACCAGCGCTGATTGCGTGACTGCATAGGCGCTGATCGTGTGGCTGAGTCTGCGCAGATCAAGCAGCTGAGAGCTGCTGATCACCCTGCTGAGTAGGCACGGATCGTACAGCTCAGTAGGCGCTGATCAAGTGGCTGACAGGCGCTGATTAAGTGGCTGACAGGCGCTGATCATGCGGCTTATAGGCGCTGATCAAGCGGCTTGCAGGCACTGATCAATTGGCTGAGAGGTGCTGATGAAGAGGCTGATAGGCGCTGATTAAGTGGCTCACAGGTGTTTTCAAGTGGCTGATAGGCTCTGCTCGTGCAGCTGAGTAGGTGCTGATGGCGTGTCTGACAGGCGCTGATCGAGAGGCAGAGAGAAATTGATCGCATGGCTGAATATGCGCTGAACATGTGGTTGTATATACTCTGATGATGCAGCTGAGTAAGCGCTGATGAAGAGGCCGAGTAGGCACTGATTAAGGGGCCGACAGGCGCTTATCATGCAGCTGAGTAGGCACTGATCACTCAGCTGAGTACGCGCTAATGAACTGGCTGAGTAGGATCTGATTGTGTGGCTGAGTCATGCAGATCAGGCGTCTGACAGGTGCTTGTAAAGCAGCTGGAAGGTGCTGATCACGCGGCTGAATAGGCGCTGATCGCGCGGCTAAGTAGGTGCTGATTGCGCGGGTGAGTAGGCGCTGATCGTGCGGTTGTGTAGGCACAGATCAAGCGGTTGAGAGGCGCTGATCACGCGGCTGAGTAGGGGCTGATCGCGCCGATCTGTATGCGCTGATCAAGTGGCTGACAGGTGCTGATCCAGCAGGTGACAGGCGTTGTTCAATCGGCTTACATGCACTGATCAAACGGCTGACAGGTGCTGATCACGTGGATGAGTAGGCGCTGATCGCACAAGTGACAGGAGCTGATTGCGCAGCTCAAAGGCGCTGACCAAGCAGCTAAGAGGTACTGATCATGTGGCTGACAGGCCCTGATCACGCAGCTGTGTAGGCACTGATTATGTGGCTGATTAGACGCTGATCAAGCGGCTGACAGGTCCTGATTAAGTGACTGATAGGCGCTGATCAAGTGTGCACTGATCGCGCAGCTTACATGCGCTGATCAAGCGGCTTAGAAGTGCTGATCAATTGGCTGAGAGGTGCTGATGAAGCGGCTGATAGGCGCTGATCAATTGTCTCACAGGTGTTTTCAAGCAGCTGACATGTACTGATCAAGCGGCTGACAGGCTCTGATCGTGTGGCTGAGTAGATCCTGATCGTGCCGGTCAGTAGGTGATTATCTAGTGTCTGACAGGCGCTGTTCAAACTGCTGACAGGTGCTGATCAAGTGGCTGACAGCTGCTGATCACACGGCTTAGATGGCACTTATCGCATGCCTGACAGGCGCTGATCGTGCGGCCGACAGGTGCTGATCATTTGGCTGACAGGCGCTAATGCCACCGCTGAGTAGGCACTGATTGTGCGGCTGACAGGCGTTATGTAAGAGGCTAACAGGAGCTAATCAAGCGGCTGACAGGTGCTGATCACGCGGCTGAGTAGGCATTGATCGCGTGGCTGAGTAGGCGCAGATCAAGAGGCTGAGAAGCGTTGATCACACGGTTGAGTAGGCGCAGATCATGTGGCTGAATAGGTGCAAATCAAGCGGCTGAGATGTGCTGATCATATGGCTGAGTAGGCGCTGATTGTGTGGCTAAGTCTGTGTTGATCGCGCGGCTGAGTTGGGGCTGATTGCGTGGCTGAGTAGGCACAGATTGCACGAATGACAGGCACTGATCGCGTGGCTGATTATGTGCTGAAAAAGGGGCTGACAAACACTGATTGTGCGGGTGAGTAGGCACTAAACAAGGGGCAGACCAGCGCTGATTGCCTGACTGCATAGGCGCTGATCAATTGGCTGAGAGGTGCTGATGAAGCGGCTGATAGGCTCTGATCAATGGGCTCACAGGTGTTTTCAAGTGGCTGACATGCTTTGATCAAGTGGCTGACAGTCTCTGATTGTGTGACAGAGTAGGTGCTGATGATGTGGCTGACAGGCGCTGATCGAGAGGCTGAGAGAAATTGATGAAACAGCTGAATAGGCGCTGAACAGGTGGCTGTGTATACTCTAATGGTGCGGCTGAGTAGAGCTGATGAAGCAGCTGGGTAGGCGCTGATCACGGGGCTGAGTAGGTGCTGATTGAGCGGCTGATTAGGCCCTGATCAAGAAGCTTAAAAGCGCTGATCAAGCGGCCGACAGGTGCTGCTCAAGCTGCTGACAGTTGCTGCTCAAGTGGCTGATAGGTGCTGATCACATGGCCGAGTAGGCCCTGATCAAGACGCTGAGAAGAACTGATCGTGGTGCTGAGTAGGAACTGATCGCTTGGCTGTGTAAGCACTGATCAAGCGGCTCACTGGTGCTGATCAAGTGGCTGACAAGTGTTTGTCAAGTGTCTAATAGGTGCTGATCAGGTGGCTGACAGACTCTGATGGCGCGGCTGAGTAGGCGCTAAACAAGGGCCTGACCAGTGCTGATTGCGTGAATGAATAGGCGCTGATCATGTGGCTGAGTAGGCAGTGATGGTGGGGCTGAGTATGCGATGTTCGCACGGCTGATTCGGTGCTGATCAAGCGGTTGGCAGGTGCTGATCAAGAGGCTGACAGGTGCTGATCACGGGGCTGACTAGGCACTGATCGAGTGGCTGAATAGGCGCTGTTCAATCGGTGGACAGGTGCTGATCAAGCGGCAGACATGTACTGATCGCAAGGCTGAGTAGGTGCTGATCAAGTGGCTGAGTAGGCGCTGCTCAAGCGGCTGACAGGTGCTGATGCCGTGGCTGAATAGGAACTGATCATGAGGCTGAGTAGGCGATAATCAAGCAGCTGACAGGTGCTGATGAAGTGGATGAAAGGTGCTAATCAAGTGTCTAATAGGTGCTTATCAAGCGGATGACAGACTTGATTGCATGGTTGAGTAGGTGCTGAACAAGGGGCTTACAAGCGCTGATTGAGCCTCTGAGTAGGTGCCAATTGTTCGGCTGAGGAGGCACAGATCAAGCGTGTGACAGGAGCTTCTCAAGCAGCTGACAGGCACTGATCACGCTGCTGAGTAGGCGCTGATAGCGTGGCTGAGTAGGCGCAGATCAAGCGGCCGAGAAGTGTTGATCACGTGGTTGAGTAGGCGCAGATCATGTGGCTGAGTAGTTGCAAATCAAGCGGTTGAGAGATGCTGATCGTGTGGCTGAGTAGGTGCTGATTGTGTGGTTGACTAGGCGCTGATTGTGTGGCTTAGTCTGTGTTGATTGTGCGGCTGAGTTGGGGCTGATCACCTGGCTGAGTAGGCACAGATTGCACGAATGTCAGGCACTGATCATCTGGCTGAGTATGCGCTGAACAAGGGGCTGACAAGCGCTGATTGCGCGGGTGAGTAGGCGCTGATTTTGCGGTTGAGTAGACACAGATCAAGTGGTTGAGAGGCACTGATCACGCGGCTGAGTAGGTGCTGATCGGGCCGATCTGTATGCGATGATCAAGTGGCTGACAGGCGCTGATCAAGTGTCTGACACGTGCTTCTCAAGCGGCTGTCAGGTGCTGATCATGTGGCTTCGTAGGCGCTGATCGTGCTGTTCACTAGCTGCTGATCAAATGGCTGACAGGCACTGATCAAACGGCTGACAGTGCAGTTCAAGCGGCTGACAGGCGCTGATCGCGTACCTGAAAGGTGCTGTTCACCTGGCTGATAGTCGCTGATGGTGCAGCTGAGAATGCTCTGATTAAGTGGTTGACACGTGCTGATGGTGTGGCTGATTAGGCGCTGAATATGTGGCTGAGTATACACTGATAGCACGGCTGAGTAGGCTCTGATTGCTTGGCTGAGGAGGTGCTCATTTCGCAGCTGAGTAGGTGCTGATCACGAGGCTGAGTATGCGCTAATGAACTGGCTGAGTAGGAGCTGATTGCGTGGGTGAGTAGATGCTGATCATGCGGCTGACAGGTGCTTGTAAAGCAGATGGAAGGCACTGATCACACAGCTGATTAGGTGCTGATCGCGCGGCTAATTAGGCACTGAGAGCGCGGCTGAGTAGGCGCTGATTGTGCAGCTGAGTAGGCCCTCATCAAGCGGCTAACAGGTGCTGATTAAGAGGGTGACAGGTGCTGATAACGTGGCTGAGTAGGCACTGATTGCGCGACTGAGTAGGCAATCAAAAAGCAGTCGACAGGCGCTTATCAGGTGGCTGAATAAGCGCTGATCATGCGTCAGAGTAGGCGCTGATTAAGCGGCTGACAGGCGCTGATCCTGCGGCTGAGTAGGTGCTGATCAATCGGCTGAAAGGTGCTGATCAAGCGGGTGACAGACTCTGATCACGTGGCGGAGTAGGAGCTAATGCACAGCTGAATAGGAGCTGATTGCACAGCTGAATAGGCGCTGATCAAGCAGCTGACAACTGCTGATCAAGTGGCTGAAAGGTGCTGGTCAAGCGGTTGGTAGGTGCTTATCCAGCGGATGACAGGTGCTTCTCAAGTGGCTGACACTCGCTGATCACGCGGCTCAGTAGGTACTGATTGCACGGCGGAGTAGGCGCTGTTCAAGTGGCTGACAGTTGCTTCTCAAGTGGATTACAGGCACTGATCACGCAGCTGAGTAGGCGCTGATTGCATGGCTGAAGAGGCACAGATCAAGCGGCTGAGAAGCATAGATCACGCAGTTGAGTAGGCGCACATCATGTGGCTGAGTAGGCGGAAATCAAGCGGTTGAGAAGCGCTGAGCGTGTGGCTGAGTAGACGCTGATTGTGTGGCTAGTCTGTGTTGATCGCAAGGCTGAGTTGGGGCTGATCGCATGGCTGAGTAGGCTCAGATTGCACGAATGACAGGAACTGATCGGGTGGCTGAGTATGTGCTGAACAAGGGGCTGACAAGTGCTGATTGCGAGGGTGAGTAGGCACTGATTGTGCCGATCTGTTGCTCTGATAAAGTGGCTGACAGGCACTGATCAAACGGCTGACAGGTGCTGATCACGTGGATGAGAAGGAGTTGATCGCGCCTCTGACAGGAGCTGATTGTGCGGATCACAGGCACTGATCAAGCAGATAAGAGGTACTCATCATGTGTCGGACAGGCGCTGATCACGCGGCTGCATAGGCGCTAAACAAGGGGCTGACCAGCGCTGATTGCATGACTGCATAGGCGATGATCGTGTGGCTGAGTCGGCACAGATCAAGCGGCTGAGAGGCGCTGATCATGCAGCTGAGTAGACACGGATCATACGGCTCATTAGGCGCTGATCAAGTGGCTGAGAGGCGCTGATCAAACGGCTGACAGGTGCTGATCACGTGGATGAGAAGGTGCTGATCGCGCCTCTGACAGGAGCTGATTGTGCAGATCACAGGCGCTGATCAAGCAGATAAGAGGTACTCATCATGTGTCGGACAGGCGCTGATCACGTGGCTGCGTAGGTGCTAAACAAGGGGCTGACCAGCGCTGATTGTGTGACTGCATAGGCGATGATCGTGTGGCTGAGTTGGCGCAGATCAAGCGGCTGACAGGCGCTGTTCAAGTGGCTGACAGATGCTCATCAAGCGGCTGACAGTTGCTGATTATCCACTAAGTAGGTGCTGATCGAGCAGCTAGCAGGCGCTGATCGTGCGACTTACAGGCGCTGATCAAGTGGCTTGCAGGTGCTGATCAATTGGCTGAGAGGTGCTGATGAAGCCACTGCTAGGCGCTGATCAAGCAGCTCACAGGTGTTTTCAATCGGCTGACATGCGCTGATCAAGCTGCTGACAGGCTCTGATCGAGAGGCTGAGAGAAATTGATCGCACGGCTGAATAGGCGTTGCACAGGTGGCTGTGTATACTCTGATGGTGCGGCTGAGTAGGTGCTGATAAAGCGGCTGGGTAGGCGCTGATTGCGCGGCCGAGTAGGCGTTGATCAAGGAGCCGACAGGCGATATTCGTGTGGCTGAGTAGGCGCAGATCAAGCGGCTAATAGGCGCTGAAATCGAGGCCTAGTAGGCGCTGATCAAGCGGCCCAGAAGTGCTATTCAAGCGGCTGACAGGTGCTGATCGCGCAGCCGAGTAGGCGCTGATCAAGCAGCTGACAACTGCTGATCAAGTGGCTGACAGGTGCTGATCAAGCGGTTGATAGGCGCTTATCTAGCAGATGACAGGTGCTTCTCAATTGGCTGACACTCGCCGATCGCGCAGCTCTGTAGGCACTGATTGCGCAGCTGAGTAATCACTGTTCAATTGGCTGACAGGTGCTTCTCAAGGGGCTGACAGGCGCTGATCACGCAACTGTGTAGGCGCTGATCACGTGGCTGAGTAGGAGCATATCAAGCGGCTAAGAAGCGTTGATCACGCGGCTGAGTAGGCGCAAATCAATCAGTTGAGAGGCGCTGATCGTGTGGCTGAGTAGGCCCTGATTATGTGGTTAAGTCTGTGTTGATCGCGCGGCTGAGTTGGGGCTGATCGCGTGGCCTAGTATGCGCTGAACAAGGGGCTGACAAGCGCTGATTGCGCGGGTGAGTAGGCGCTGCTCGTGCGGTTGAGTAGGCACAGATCAAGCGATTGAGTTTTGCTGATCCTGCGGCTGATTAGGCTCTGATCGGGCCGATCTGTATGCACTGATCAAGTGGCTGACAGGCGCTGATCAAGTGGCTGAAAGGCGCTGGTTGCGAGGCTTACAGGCACTGATCAAGCGGTTTGTAGGCGATGATCAATTGGCTGTGAGGTGCTGATAAAGCGGCTCATAGGCGCTGATCAAGTAGCTGGCAGGCACTCATCAAGGGGATGAAAGGCGCTGATTGCGCTGCTGAGTAGGCACGGATCGTACGGCTCAGTAGGCACTGATCAAGTGGCTGGCAGGCCCTCATCAAGGGGCTAAAAGGCGCTGATTGGCCGCTTACAGGCGCTGATAAAGCAGCTTGCAGGTGCTGATCAATTGGCTGAGAGGTGCTGGTGAAGTGGCTGATAGACGCTGATCAAGCGGCTCACAGGTGTTTTCAAGCGGCTGACATGTGCTGATCAAGCAGCTGAAAGGCTCTGATCGTGCGGCTAAGTAGGCGATGATGACGTGGCTGACAGTCGCTGATAGAGAGGCTGAGAGAAATTGATCTCACGGCTGAATAGGCTCTGAACAGGTGGCTGTGTATACTCTGATGTTGCGGCTGAGTAGGCGCTGATGAAGCGGCTGGTTAGGTGCTGATTGCTCAGCTGAGTAGGCGATGATCAAGGGGCCAACAGGCGCTATTCGCATGGCTGAGTAGGCGCAGATCAAGCGGCTAAGAGGCGCTGAACTCGAGGCTGAGTAGGCGCTGATCAAGGGACTGAGAAGCACTGATCAAGAGGCTGACAGGTGCTGTTTGCTCGGCTGACAGGTGCTGATTGCGTGGCTGAGTAGGTGCTGATCGCGCAGGTGAGTAGGCACTGATCAAGCAGCTGACAACTGCTGATCAAGTGGCTGAAAGGTGCTTATCGTGGAGATGATTAGGCGCTGATCGCGCGGCTGAGTAGGCACTGATCGTGTGGCTGACAGGCGCTGTGTAAAAGGCTGACAGGTGCTAATCAAGAGGCTGACAGGTGCTGATGGCGCTGCTGAGTAGGCGCTGATCACGTGGAAGAGTAAGCTCTAATCGCGTTGCTGACAGATGCTGATCAAGCGGCTGACAGGCGCTGATCGCATGGCTGAGTAGGCTCTGATCGTGCAGCTCACAGGCGCTTTGTAAGAGGCTGACAGTTGCCAATCAAGTGGCTCACAGGTGCTGATCACGCAGCTGAGTAGGTGCTGATCACGTGGCTGAGTAGGCACTGATCGAGTGCCTGAGTAGGCGCTGATCACGCGGCTGAGTAGGCGCTCATCGAGCGGCTGATTAGGCACTGATCAAGAAGCTTACAAGCACTGATCAAGCAGCTGACAGTTGCTGCTAAAGTTGCTGACAGTTGCTGATCAAGTGGCTGATAGGTGCTGATCCAGCGTCTGACAGGCGTTGTTCAATCAGCTTTCAGGCACTGATCAATCAGCTGACATGTGCTGATCACGTGGATGAGTAGGTGCTGATCACGCCACTGACTGGAGCTGATTGAGCGGCTCACAGGTGCTGATCAAGCAGTTAAGAAGTCTGATCACGTGGCTGACAGGCACTGATCACGTGGCTGTGTAGGCACTGATTATGTGGCTGATTAGACGCTGATCAAGTGGCTGACAGTTGCTGATCAAGCGGCTGACAGGTCCTGATCAAGCAGCTGACAGGAGCTGATCAAGAGGCTGACAGGTGCTGATGAAGCAGCTGATACTTGCTGATCAACGGGCTGACAGGTGCTTGTCAAGGGGCTGACAGGCGCTGATCCCGCGGATGAGTAGGCACTGATCTCGCAGCTGGTTAGGAGCTAATCCAGCTGCTGACAGGCGCTGATCAAGCCGCAGACAGACTCTGATCACGCAGCTGAGTAGCCGCTGATGCGCGCCTGAGTAGGCGCTGATCTCACGGCTGAGAAACTGCTGATCAAGCGGCTGAGAGGAAATGATGAAGCGACTGACAGGTACTGATGAAGCGGCTGACCGGTGCATATCAAGTTGGTGACAGGTGCTGAGAAGGCACTGATCGCGCAGCTTAGTAGGCGCTGATGAAGCAGCTGAGTAGGTGCTGATTGCGCAGCTGAGTAGGTGCTGATCGAGCAGCTCATTAGGTGCTGATCAAGAAGCTTACAAGCGCTGATCTAGCAGCCAACAGGTGCTGCTCAAGCTGCTGACAGTTGCTGATCAAGTGGCTGATAGGCGCTGATCAAGCGGCTGACAGGTGTTTTTCAAGCGGCTGAGAGTTGTTGATCACACGGCCGAGTAGGGGCTGATCAATACTCTGAAAAGCGCTGATCCTGAGGCTGAGTAGGAATTGATCACTTGGCTGTGTAGGCGCTGATCAAGGGGCTAACTGGTGCTAATCAAGCGGGTTGACAGACTCTGATTACATGGATGATTAGGCACTGATCAAGCGGTTGTCAGGCCCTGTTCAAGCGGCTGTCAGGCGTTGATCAAGCGGCTGACATACTCTGATCACGCGGCGGAGTAGGCACTAAAGCACAGCTGAGTAGGAGCTGATCGCGCAGCTGAGAAGGCACTGATCAAGTGGCTGACATGTGCTGATCAAGCGGCTGACCAATGGTGATCAAGCGGCTGACAGGTGCTGATTGCGTGGCTGACTAGGCGCTGATCGTTCGCTGAGTAGGTGCTGTTCAAGTGGCTGACAGGCGCTGATCAAGCGGCTGACCAATGGTGATCCAGCGGCTGACAGGCACTGATCACGGGGAGGATAAGGCGCTGATAGCATGGCTGAGTGGATGCTGAATGAGGGGTAACTATGTGCTGATCGCATGGCTGAGTAGGTGCTGATCGCGTGGCTGATTGGGCGCTGATCAAGGGGCTGAGAGGCACTGATTGTGCTGCTGAGTAGGCGCTGATCATGCCGTTCATTAGGTGATGATCAATCGGCTGACAGGCGCTGATCGAACAGCTGAGTAGGCACTGATTGTTTGGCTGACAGGTGCTGTGTAAGAGGCTGACAGGTGCTAATCAAGCGGCTGACAGTTGCTGATCACATGGCTTAATAGGCGTTGATCACATGCATGAAAGGCACTGACCACGTGGCTGACAGGTGCTGATCAATCGGCTGACAGGCGCTGATCGCACAGCTGAGTAGGCACTGATTGTGTGGCTGACAGGCTCTGTGTAAGAGGCTTACAGGTGCTAATCAAGCAGCTGACAGGTGCTGAGAGAGGCTAAGTAGGCGCTGATCACGTGGCTGAGTAGGCGCTGATCGTGCGGCTGTGTGGGCGCTGATCACATGGCTGAGTAGGCGCTGATCGAGTGGCTGATTAGGCACTGATCAAGAAGCTTACAAGCGCTGATCAAGCGGCCGACAGGTGCTGCTCAAGCTGCTGACAGTTGTTGATCAAGTGGCTGACAGGTGTTTTGAAGTGGCTGACAGTTGCTTAACGCACGGGGGAGTAGGCACTGATCAAGAGGCTGAGAAGCACTGATCGTGAGGCTGAGTAGGAACTGATCGCTTGGCTGTGTAGGTGCTGATCAAGCGGCTGACAGGTGCTGATCAAGCGGGTGACACACTCTGATCACGCGGCAGAATAGGCGCTAATGCGCAGCTGAGTAGGAGCTCATCACGCAGCTGAGAAAGCGCTGATCAATCCGCTGACATGCGCTGATCAAGCGGCTGAGAGGTCCTGATTAATCGGCTGACAGGCGCTGATCGTGGGGCTGAGAAGGCACTGATCTCGAGGCTGAGTAGGTGCTGATCACGCGGCTGATTCAGTGTTGATCACGCTGCTATGTAGGCACTCATTATGTGGCTGATTAGATGCTGATCAATTGGCTGACAGTTGCTGATCAAGCGGATGACAGGTCCTGATTAAGTGGCTGACAGGCGCTGATCAAGTGTCTGACATGTGCTTCTCAGGCGGCTGACAGGCGATGATCATGTAGGTTAGTAGGCGCTGATCGTGCTTTTCACTATGCGCAGATCAAGTGGCTGACAGCGCTGGTCAAACGGCTGACAGGCGCAGTTCAAGCGACTGACAGGTGCTGATCACGTGGCTGAATATGCACTGATCGCGTACCTGAAAGGTGCTGATCACCTGGCTGAGAGGCAGTGATGCTGGGGATGAGAATGCTCTGATCAAGTGGCTGAAACGTGCTGATCGCGTGGCTGAGTAGGCGCTGATCATTCAGTCGAGTAGGCGCAGATAGTGCGGCTGAGTAGTTGCTGTTCAAGCAGCTGACAGGCGCTGATCAAGCGGCTGACCAATGCTAATCAAGCAGCTGACAGGCGCTGATCTCGGGGCTGACTAGGCGCTGATCGCTCGGCTGACAGCTGCTAATTAACCGGCTGACAGGCGCTGATCGCGGGGCTGAGAAGGCGCTGATCACGAGGCTGAGTAGGCGCTGATCA
>CADEAB010000432.1:191111-260467 GCA_902825105.1 Syncerus caffer
TTGCTTCCCTTCGAGACGAGGCCTGACTCGCCGGCTGAGTCTGGGATGCAACCCCGAGATCCCTGTCTTTCCTTGGCAGGAATACTGGGTCCTGGACACACGCCTAGATGAGGTCTCTTTGGCCCTGCAGTGACTCGAGCCCAACCCTCAGCTTTCCGGCGCCACTCGAATGGACGATTGGGCTTCCCTGGGCCAACCCAAGAGGAAGGCTGAAATCCCCATCGTAACTCGCGAATCCCGCCGCAACTCGAGGAAAACCACGTGGTTCCAACCTCTTCGCACGATGAGTCCCTCGCCCGCTACGGCGTCTCAAGAGAAGTCCCGTGTGCCGCCTTAGGGGCGCAAAGGTTCCTGACACCCTTCAGCCACCCCAAATTCCCCGAGAGGCCGGTTCTCCCTCGAGGGAACACCGAGGTTCCCGGCACCGCTTCACCTGAGCCCCTTCTTCCCTCCTGATCGCGCCAGGAGAGTCTATTCCCCTGCTTGGTCTGGAAGGTGTTCCCGGACTTCCCGGCGCACCTCAGGATGAGGCCGGTCCCACGAGGAAAGTCGAGACTAGCCACGTGGGCGGTGCCACATGCCGAACGACCCCGATTTGCCGGTCGCTCCTGAACAACAACCCAGTGCCCGGACACCTCATCGAAGGCAACCCTGTGGATGAAGGCACAACGCGAAGGGGCACTGACACCCCCGTGCGTCGTCCGGAAAAACCCGCATGTTCTGCACACCGCTCGACAAGGGGCCTGAGACCCCCTGAACGACTCGTGAGTACAGCGGGGTTCCAATGCTCAGACAAGACGAGGCTGGACTCTCCTGTCCCAACTCTGCAGGGACCCTGCGATCGGAGTCCGAAACGGGCAGGAAGCCTGTGGGTCCTGCCTCCACTCGAGACGAGCCCCTCTTCCATCGCGCCAAACCCAGTGGAGTCCCGAGAGGCCGTGCCAACACCACTGTCTCCCTCGCCTCTCAGAGTCACCCTGGGAAGTTCCCTAAGGTCACCGGCAGAAGTCGAGGGGAACAAGGGTTTCATGCCGCACCACGAGAAAGCCCTCGAGAGTCCTTCTTCAACGCGTCCTGAGGCCCTAGGCCCCTCCCATGACTCGAGGGCAAGGACGCGCTCCCCCTGGCCGTGCACCTGGAGAACTGACGTCCCTGGCGCCGCGCGAGAGGCTCGCTGAGCTCCCCCTCGTACCTCGGGAGAAAACCCCCATGGGCGCTGCATCTCGAGGAAACCCAGGAGACGCCCCCGTCATCGCGAGTGAGGGCCTTCTTGTCCTGCATGGCCTGGAGAGCAATCCCGAGTCCTCTCTCCAACCTGCAGAGGAGGCTTGACTCCCTTGAAGCCGCTCAGTGGGTTCCAAGAGAGACGCGTCGCGACGCGAGGGGAGAGCACAGGCCTTTGCTCGCCCTCGAGACGAGGGCTGACTCCCCGGGTGAGTCTGGAATGCAACCCCGAGGTCCCTGTCTTCACTTGAGAGGACTATGAGGTCCTGGACACACGCCTAGATGAGGTCTCTTTGGACCTGCAGGGACTCGAGTGCAACCCCCAGCTTTCCCTCGCCACTCAAATTGAAGATTGGGTTTCCCCGGGCCAACCCAAGAGGAAGGCTGAAATCCCCGCGAGAGGCCTAAAAGGAGTCAAGCCTCCTCTTCCATTTGGAGAGAGGACTCGGGATTGCTCTCCAGGCCATGCGGGACACGAAGGCCCTCATCTCGCGGTGACGGGGGCATCACATGGGTTTCCTCGAGCTGTGGCGCCAGTGGGGGTTTGCTCCCGAGGTAGGACGGGGAGCGCAGGGGGCCTATCGTGTGGCGCCAGGTAAGTCGGGTCTCCATGCGAGGGGCGAGAGGGAGCGCGTCATTGCCCTCGAGTCATTGGAGGAGACTAGGGCCTCAGGACGCATTGAAGTAGGACTCTCGAGGTCCTTCTCGCGTTGCAGCAGGAAACCCTCATTCCCCTCGACTTCTGCCGGTGACCCTAGGGAACTTCCCAGGGTGCCTCTGAGAGGCGAGAGAGACGGTGGAGTTTGCGGGGCCTCTCGGGACTCCACTGGGTTTGGCACAATGGAAGAGGGCCTCGTCTCGAGTGGAGGGAGGACCCTCAGGCTTCCTCTCCGTTTTGGACTCCAATTGCAGGGTCCCTGAAGAGTTGGGACAGGAGAGTCCGGCCTCGTCTTGTCTGAGGAATGGAACCCCGCTGGCCTCTCGAGTCGTTCAGGGGGTCTCAGGCCCCTCATAGAGCTGTGTGCGGAACCTGCGGGTTTCTCCCCACGATGCCCGGGGGTGTCTGTGCCCCTTCGCGTTGTGCCTTCGTCCACAGGGTTGCCTTCGAAGAGGTGTCCGGGCACCGGGTTCTTGCTCAGGAGCGGACAGGCACATCGGGGTCGTTAGGCATGTGGCACCGCCCACGTGGCTAGTCTCCAATTTCCTCGTGAGCCCGGCCTCATCCTGAGGTGCGCCGGGAAGGTCGGGAACCCCTTCCAGACAAAGCAGGGGAATCGACTCTCCTGGTGTGATCAGGAGGGGAGAAGGGGATCAGGTGAAGCGGTACCGGGAACCTCGGTGTTCCCCTCGAGGGAGACCGGCCTGTCGGGGACCGTTTGTGGTCGCCTCAAGGGTGTCAGTTACCGTTGCGCACCTCAGGACGGCACATGGGACTTCTCCTGAGACGCCGGAGCTGCCGAGGGCCTCATCGTGCGAAGACGTTGGAACCACGTGGTTTTTCTCGAGGTGCGGCGGGATTCTCGCTTTACAATGGGGATTTCAGCCTTCCTCTTGGGTTGGCCCAGGGAAGCCCAATCGTCCATTCAAGTGGCGAGGGAAAGCTGGGGGTTGCGCTCGAGTCACTGCAGGGCCAAGAGACCTTCTCTAGGCGTGTGTCCAGGACCAAATATTCCTGCCAAGGGAAGACAGGGATCTAGGGGTTGCATCCCAGACTCAGCCGGCGAGTCAGGCCTCGTCTTGAGGGGAAGCAAAGGCCTCCGCTCTCCCCTTGCGTCACGAAGCATATCTCTTGGAGCACGCTGAGTGGCCTAAAGGGAGTCAAGCCTCCTCTTCCGTTTGGAGAGAGGACTCAGGATTGCTCTCCAGGCCACGCGGGACAAGAATTCCCTCATATCGCGATGCCGGGGGCATCTCATGGGTTTCATCGAGCTGCGGTGCCAGTGGGGGTTTGTTCCTGAGGTACGATGGGGAGCACAGGGCGCCTCTCGCGTTGCGCCAGGGACGTCAGGTCTGCAGGCACATGGCGAGGGGGAGTGCGTCCTTGCCCTCGAGTCATGGGAGGGGCCTAGGGCCTCAGGACGCGTTGAAAAAGGATTCTCGAGGTCTTTCTCGCAAATCAGCAGGAAACCCTTTTTCCCCTCGACTTCTGCCGGTGACCTTAGGGAACTTCCCAGGGTGCCAGTGAAATGTGAGGGAAACGCTGGAGTTGGCGGGGCCTCTCGGGACTCCACTGGGTTTGGCGCGATGGAGGAGGGCCTCGTCTCGAGTGGAGGCAGGACACTCAGGCTTGCTCTCCGTTTCGGACTCCGATCGCAGGGTCCCTGCAGAGCTGGGACAGGAGAGTCCCGCCTCGTCTTGTCTGAGGAATGGAACCCTGCTGGCCTCTCGAGTCGTTCAGGGGGTCTCAGGCCCCTTGTCACACTGTGCGCGGAACCTGTGGGTTTCCCGGACGACGCACGGGTGTGTCAGTACCCCTTCACATTGTGCCTTTGTCCACAGGGTTGCCTTCGAAGAGGTGTCCAGGCACCAGGTTCTTGCTCAGGAGAGGACCGGCACATCGGGTTCGTTCAGCATGTGGCACCGCCCACGTGGCTAGTATTGAATTTCCTCATGTGCCCGGCCTCATCCTGTGGTGCGCCGGGAAGGCCAGGAACGCCTTCCAGACAAATCAGGTGAATCGACTCTCCTGGCGTGATCAGGAGGGGAGAAGAGGCTCAGGTGAAGCGGTGCCGGGAACCTCAGTGTCCTCTCGAGGGAGTCCGGACTGTCAAGGACCTTTTGGGGTTGCTTCAAGGGTGTCAGTAACCGTTGCGCACCTCAGGACGGCACATGGGACTTCTCCTGAGACGCCGGATCCGGCGAGGGCCTCATCGTGCGAAGACGTTGGAACCACGTGGTTTTTCTCGAGTTGCAGCGGGATTCACGTGTTACGACGGGGATTTCAGCCTTCCTCTTGGGTTGGCCCAGGGAAGCCCAATCTTCCATTCGAGTGGCGAAGGAAAGCTGGGGGTTGCGCTCGAGTCACTGCAGGGCCAAGGAGACCTCATCAAGGCATGTGTCCAGGACCCAATATTCCTCCCAAGGGAAGACAGGGATCTCGGGGTTGCATCCCAGACTCAGCCGGAGAGTCAGGCCTCATCTCGAGGGGCAGCAAAGGCCTCCTCTCTCCCCTCACGTCGCGACGTGTATCTCTTGGAGCCCACTGAGTGGCCTAAAGGGAGTCAAGCCTCCTCTTCCGTTTGGAGAGAGGACTCGGGATTGCTATCCAGGCCATGCGGGACAAGAAGGCCCTCATCTCGCGAGGACGGGCGCGTCTCATGGGTTTCCTCGAGCTGCTGCACCTGTGGGGGTTTGCTCCCGAGGTACGACTGGGAGTGCGGGGAGCCTCTCTTGTGGCTCCAGGGATATCAGGTCTCCATGCGCGTGGCGAGGGGAAGCGCGTCCTTACCCTCGAGTCATTGGAGGGGACTAGGGCCTCAAGACGCGTTGAAGCAGGACTCTCGAGGTCTTTCTCTGGTTGCGGCAGGAAACCCTTGTTTCCCTCGACTTCTACCGGTGACCTTAGGGAACTTCTCACGGTGCCTGTGAGAGGTAAGGGAGACTGTGGAGTTGGCGGGGACTCTCGGGACTCCACTGGGTTTGGCGCGATGAAAGAGGGCCTCGTCTCGAGTGGAGACAGGACCCTCAGGCTTCCTCTCCGTTTCTGACTCCGATCGCAGGGTCCCTGCAGGGTTGGGACAGGAGAGTCCGGCCTCGTCTTGTCTGAGGAATGGAAGCCCGCTGGCCTCTTGAGTCGTGCAGGGGGTCTCAGGCCCCTTGTCGAGCTGTGTGCAGAACCTGCAGTTTTTTCCAGACATTGCACGGGGGTGTCAGTGCCCCTTCGCATTGTGCCTTCATCCACAGGGTTGCCTTCGTAGAGGTGTCCGGGCATCGTGTTCTTATTTAGGAGGGGACTGGGAAATCGCGGTCGTTTGGCATGTGGCACCGCCCAAGTGGCGAGTCTCAAATTTCCTCGTGAGACCGGCCTCATCCTGAGGTGCGCCGGTAAGCCCGGGAACCCCTTCCAGACAAAGCAGGGGAATCGACTCTCCTTTCGCCATCAGGAGGGGAGCAGGGGCTCAGATGAAGCAGTGCGGGAACCTCGGTGTTCCCCTCGAGGGAGACCGGCCTGTCGGGGAACTTTCGGGGTCTCCTCAAGGGTGTCAGTAACCGTTGCGCAACTCAGGACGGCACATGGCACTTCTCCTGAGACGCTGTAGCGGGCAAGGGCCTCATCTTGCGAAGACGTGGTTTTTCTCGAGTTTGGCGTGATTCTGGTGTTACGACTTGGATTTCAGGCTTCCTCTTTTGTTGGCCCAGGGAAGCCCAATCTTCCATTCGAGTTGTGAGGGAAAGCTGGGGGTTGCGCTCGAGTCACCGCAGGGCCAAAGAGACCTCATCTAGGCGTGTGTCCAGGACCTAATATTCTTCTCAAGAGAAGACAGGGATTTCGGGTTGGCATTCCAGACTCAGCCAGAGAGTCAGGCCTCGTCTCGACGGCAAGCAAAGGCCTCCGCTCTCCTCTCGAGTTGCGACGCGTATCTCTTCGAGCCCACTGAGTGGCCTAAAGGGAGTCAAGCCTACTCTTCTGTTTGGAGAGAGGCTCGGGATTGTTCTCCAGGCCACGCAGGACAAGAAGGCCCTCGTCTCGTGATGACGGGGGCCTCTCCTGGGTTTCCTTGAGCTGCGGCACCAGTGGGGGTTTTCTCACGAAGTACGAAGGAGAGCTCAGGGAGCCTCTCGTGTGGCGCCTAGGAAGTCAGGTCTCCATGTGCGTGGCGAGGGGAAGCGCGTCTTTCCCTTCTCAGCTGTGCGATCAGCTCCTACACAGCTTCACATTAGTGCCTATTCCGCGGCATGATCACAGTCTGTCAGCCTCGTGATCAGTGACTGACAGCTGATTGATCAGGGCCTAATCAGCCATGTCATCAGAGTCTGTCACCCCTTGATCTCCGCCTACTCATACGCACGATCAGCGCTTACTCAGCCACCCAACAAGTGCCTGTCGACAGCTTGTTGATCGCCTACTCAGTCACGCAATCAGTGCCTATACAGCCACGTTATCAGCACCTGTCACCATCTTAATCAGCACCTGTTAGCCGCTTGATGAGGGCCTACTCAGCTGCACAATCAGCGCCTACTCAGCCGTGCTATCAGTGTCAGCCACGCAATCAGCACGTGTCAGCCACTTGATCAGAGCATTCTCAGCCCCACCATCACTTCCTCTCAGCCAGTTGTTCAGCACCTTTCAGGAACATGATCAGTGCATATTCAGCCATGTGATCAGCACATTTCAGTCGGTTGAACTGCACCTCTCAGCCGTTTGATCAGCGCTGTCAGCCACTTGATCTGCGCATAGTGAAAAGCACGATCAGCGCCTACTAACCTACATGATCATCGCCTGTCAGCCGCCTGAGAAGCACATGTCAGACACTTGATCAGTGCCTGTCAGCCACTTAATCAGGACCTGTCATCCGCTTGATCAGCAACTGTCAGCCAATTGATCAGCGTCTAATCAGCCACATAATGAGTGCCTACATAGCAGGGTGATCAACACTGAATCAGCCGCGTGATCAGCGCCTACTCAGCCTCGAGATCAGTGCCTTCTCAGCCCCACGATCAGCGCCTGTCAGCCGATTAATCAGGACCTCTCAGCCGCTTGATCAGCGCATGTCAGAGGATTGATCAGCGCTTTCTCAGCTGCGTGATGAGCTCCTACTCAGCTGCGCATTAGCGCCTATTCTGCTGCGTGATTAGAGTGTGTCACCCGCTTGATCAGCACCTGTCTGCCGCTTGATCAGCACCTACACAGCCAAGCGATCAGTTCCTACTCAGCCTCACGATCAGTGCTTCTCAGCCTCTTGATCAGCGCCTACTCCCCCGTGCGTTAAGCAACTGTCAGCCACTTCAAAAACACCTGTCAGCCACTTGATCAACAACTGTCAGCAGCTTGAGCAGCACCTGTCGGCCGCTTGATCAGCGCTTGTAAGCTTCTTGATCAGTGCCTAATCAGCCACTCGATCAGCGCCTACTCAGCCATGTGATCAGCGCCCACACAGCCGCATGATCAGCGCCTACTCAGCCACGTGATCAGCGCCTACTTAGCCGCTCGATCAGCACCTGTCAGCCGCTTGATTAGCACCTGTAAGCCTCTTACACAGAGCCTGTCAGCCACACAATGAGTGCCTACTCAGCTGTGCGATCACCGCCTGTCAGCTGATTGATCAGCACCTGTCAGCCACGTGGTCAGCGCCTTTCAGGCATGTGATCAACGCCTATTAAGCCGTGTGATCAGCAACTGTCAGCCGCTTGATTAGCACCTGTCAGCCTCTTACACAGCACCTGTCAGCCAAACAATCAGTGCCTACTCAGCTGTGCGATCAGCGCCTGTCAGCCGATTGATCATCACCTAATGAACGGCATGATCAGCGCCTACTCAGCAGCACAATCAGTGCCTCTCAGCCCCTTGATCAGCGCCCAATCAGCCACGAGATCAGCACCTACTCAGCCACGCGATCAGCACATAGTTACCCCTCATTCAGCATCTACTCAGCCACGCTATCAGCGCCTTATCCTCCCCGCGATCAGTGCCTGTCAGCCGCTGGATCACCATTGGTCAGCCGCTTGATCAGTGCCTGTCAGCCACTTGAACAGCACCTACTCAGCCGAATGATCAGCACCTAGTCAGCCACGCAATCAGCACCTGTCAGCCGCTTGATCACCATTGGTCAGCCGCTTGATCAGCACATGTCAGCCACTTGATCAGCGCCTTCTCAGCTGCGCGATCAGCTCCTACTCAGCTGTGCTTTAGTGCCTACTCCGCCGCGTGATCAGAGTATGTCAGCCACTTGATCAACGCCTGACAGCCGCTTGAACAGGGCCTGACAACCGCTTGATCAGTGCCTAATCATCCATGTAATCAGAATCTGTCAACCTGCTTGATCAGCACCAGTTAGCCCCTTGATCAGCGCCTACACAGCCAAGCGATCAGTTCCTACTCAGCCTCAGGATCAGCACTTTTCAGAGTATTGATCAGCCCCTACTCGGCCGTGTGATCAACAACTCTCAGCCGCTTGAAAAACACCTGTCAGCCGCTTGATCAGCGCCTATCAGCCACTTGATCAGCAACTGTCAGCAGCTTGAGCAGCACCTGTCAGGCTGCTAGATCAGGGCTTGTAAGCTTCTTGATCAGCACCTAATGAGCTGCTCGATCAGCACCTACTCAGCTGCGCAATCAGCACCTACTCAGCTGCTTCATCAGCGCCTACTCAGCAGCGCCATCAGCACCTGTCAGCCTCTTGATTAGCACCTGTCAGCCTCTTACACAGCGCCTGTCAGCCACACGATCAGTGCCTACTCAGCCGCGCTGATCAGTGCCTAATCATCTCCACGATAAGCACCTTTCAGCCACTTGATCAGCAGTTGTCAGCTGCTTGATCAGTGCCTACTCACATGCGCGATCAGCACCTATTCAGCCACGCAATCAGCACCTGTCAGCCTCTTGATCAGCGCTTCTCAGTCCCTTGATCAGCGCCTACTCAGCCTCGAGTTCAGCGCCTCTTAGCCGCTTGATCTGCGCCTACTCAGCCACGCGAATAGCACCTGTTGGCCCCTTGATCATCGCCTACTCAGCTGAGCAATCAGCACCTAACCAGCCGCTTCATTAGCGCCTACTCAGCCGCAACATCAGAGTATACACAGCCACCTGTTCAGAGCCTATTCAGCCATGAGATCAATTTCTCTCAGCCTCTCGATCAGTGCCTGTCAGCCACGTCATCATCGCCTACTTAGCCGCACGATCAGAGCCTTTCAGCTGCTTGATCAGCACATGTCAGCCGCTTGAAAACACCTGTGAGCCGCTTGATCAGCACCTATCAGCCACTTCACCAGCACCTCTCAGCCAATTGATCAGCACCTGAAAGCCGCTTTATCAGTGCCTGTAAGCGGCCAATCAGCGCCTTTTAGCCCCTTGATGAGGGCCTGCCAGACACTTGATCAGTGCCTACTGAGCCGTACAATCCGTGCCTACTCAGCAGCACAATCAGCGCCTTTCATCCCCTTGATGAGTGCCTGCCAGCCACTTGATCAGCGCCTATGAGCTGCTTCATCAGCACCTCTCAGCCAATTGATTATCGCCTACAAACTGCTTGATCAGCGCCTGTAAGCCGTGCAACCAGCGCCTTTCAGCCACTTGATCAGCGCCTGTCAGCCACTTGATCAGTGCATACAGATCGGCCCGATCAGAGCCTAATCAGCTGCACGATCAGCGACACTCAATCGCTTGATCTGTGCCTACACAACCGCACGAGCAGCGCCTACTCACCCACGCAATCAGCGCTTGTCAGCCCCTTGTTCAGCGCATACTAGGCCACGCGATCAGCCCCAACTCAGCCGCGTGATCAACACAGACTTAACCACATAATCAGTGCCTACTCAGCCACACGATCAGCGCCTCTCAACTGATTGATTTGCGCCTACTCAGCCGCGTGATCAACGCTTCTTAGCCGCTTGATATGCTCCTACTCAGCCACGTGATCAGCGCCTACACAGTTGCGTGATCAGCGCCTGTCAGCCCCTTGAGAAGCACCTGTCAGCCACTTGAACAGTGATTACTCAGCTGCGCAATCAGTGCCTACAGAGCCGTGTGATCGGCGAGTGTCAGCCAATTGAGAAGCACCTGTCATCTGCTAGATAAGCGCCTATCAACCGCTTGATCAGCACCTGTCAGCCACTTGATCAGCAGTTGTCAGCTGCTTGATCAGCACCTACTCGGCTGCGCGATCAGCACCTGTCAGCCGCTTGAATAGCGCTTCTGGGCCGCTTGATCAGCACCAACTAGGCCTCGATTTCAGTGCCTATTAGCCGCTTGATCTGCGCCTACTCAGCCACACGAATATCGCCTGTCGGCTCCTTGATCAATGCCTACTCGGCCGCGCAATCAGCGCCTACCCAGCCGCTTTATCAGCACCTACTCAGCCGCACCATCAGAGTATACACAGCCACCTGTGCAACGCCTATTCAGCCGTGCGATCAATTTCTCTCAGCCTCTCGATCAGAGCCTGTCAGCAGCTTGATCAGCGCATGTCAGCCGCTTGAAAACACCTGTGAGCCGCTTGATCAGCGCCTAGCAGTGGCTTCATCAGCACCTCTCAGCCAATTGATCAGCGCCTGCAAGCCGCTTGATCAGCGCCTGTAAGCTGCACGATCAGCGCCTGCTAGCTGCTCGATCAGCACCTACTTAGTGGATAATCAGCAACTGTCAGCCGCTTGATGAGCATCTGTCAGCCACTTGAACATCGCCTGTCAGCCGTTTGATCAGCGCCTCTCAGCCACTTGATCAGCGCCTACTGAGCCGTATGATCCGTGTCTACTCAGCTGCATGATCAGCGCCTCTCAGCCGCTTGATCTGCGCCAACTCAGCCACGCTCTCAGTGCCTAATTAGCCCTCGATCAGCGCCTAATCAGCTGTGTGATCAGTGCCTTCCAGCCTCTTTACAAGCACCTGTCAGCCACATGATCAGCATCTACTCACCCACGCAATCAGCTCCTACTCAGCCAGTTCATTAGCGCGTACTCAGCCTCGTGATCAGCACCTACTCAGCTGCGAAATGAGCACCTCCTCAGCCAAGCAATCAGAGCCTACTCAGCCGTGCTATCAGTGTATACTCAGCCACATATTCAGCACCTAATCAGCCACGCCATCAGCACGTGTCAACCACTTAATCAGAGCATTCTCAGCTGCACCATCAGCGACTATCAGCCAGGTGAACAGCACCTTTCAGGTACGCGATCAGCACCTGTCAGCCGCTTGAACTGCACTGTCAGCCGTTTGATCAGTGCCTGTCAGCCACTTGATCAGCACCTAGTGAACAGCATGATCAGCGCCTACAAAGCCACATGATCAGCGCCTGACAGCCGCTTGAGAAGCACGTGTCAGACACTTGATCAGCGCCTGTCAGCCACTTGATCATCGCATACAGATCGGCCCGATCAGCACCTACTCAGCCGCTCGATCAGCGCCTCTCAACCACTTGATCTGTGCCTACTCAACCACAAAATCAGCGCCTACTCACCCGCGCAATCAGCGCTTGTCAGCCCCTTGTTCAGCGCATACTCAGCCAGATGATCAGTGCCTGTCATTCGTGCAATCTGTGCCTACTCAGCCGCACAATCAACACAGACTAAGCCACACAATCAGCCCCTAGTCAACCACACAATCAGCACCTACTCAGCCACACGATCAGCATCTCTCAACCGCTTGATTTGCAACTACTCAGCCACATGATCTGCGCCTACTCAACCATGTGATCAACACTTCTCGGCCGCTTGATCTGCGCCTACTCAGCCACGCTATCAGCGCCTACTCAGCAGCGTGATCAGTGCCTGTCAGCTGCTTGAGAAGCTCCTGTCACACGCTTGATCTGTGCCTCCTCAGCCGCACAATTGGCACCTACTCAGAGGCTCAATAAGCGCTTGTAAGCCCCTTGTTCAGCACCTACTCAACCATGCGATCAAGTCTGTCATCCGCTTGATAAGCACCTATTAGACACTTGATTAGCACCTTTCATCCACTTCATCAGCACCTGTCAGCTGCTTGATTATCGCCTACTCAGCCGCATGATCAGTTCCTATTCAGCCACGGCATCAGCGCCTGTCAGCTGCTTGAGCAGCGCCTACTCAGCCACTTGATCAGCACCTACTCAGCCTTGCTATCAGTACCTGTCTGCCGCTTGATCAGCACCTGTCCACCAATTGAACAGCGCCTATTCAGCCATGCGATCAGCGCCTAGTCAGCCACGCAATCAGCGCCTAGTCAGCCCCGTGATCAGCATCTGTCAGCCGCTTGATCAGCACCTGTCAACCGCTTGATCAACACCGAATCAGCTGTGTGATCATCGCACACTCAGCCGCATAATCAGCGCCTAGTCATCCCCACGATCAGCACCTGTCAGCCGCTTGATCAGCACCTGCCAACCACTTGATCAGCACCGAATCAGCAGTGCAAACATCGCATACTCAGCCCCACCATCACTGCCTACTCAGCCCCACGATCAGCGCCTCTCAGCTGCTTGATCTGCGCAGACTCAGCCACACGATCAGCGCCTATTCATTCACGCAATCAGCACTGGTCAGGCCCTTGTTTAGCGCCTACTCAGCCGCGCCATCAGAGTCTGTCAGCCACCTGATCAGCACCGTATTAGACACTTGACAAACACTTGTCAGCCACTTGATCAGCACCAGTGAGCCGCTTGATCAGTGCTTACACAGCTAAGCGATCAGTTCCTACTCAGCCCCACGATCAGTGCTTCTCAGCGTCTTGATCAGGGCCTACTCGGCCATGTGATCAGCACCTATCAGCCACTTGAGCAGCAACTGTCCAGCAGCTTGAGCAGCACCTGTCGGCCGCTTGATCAGCGCTTTTAAGCTTCTTGATCAGGGCCTAATCAGCCGCTCAATCAGCACCTACTCAGCCTCATGATCAGTGCCTACTCTGCCGCGCAATCAGTGCCTACCCAGCTGCTTCATCAGCTCTACTCAGCCGCACCATTAGAGTATACACAGCCTGACTGTTCAGCGCCTATTCAGCTGTTTCATCAATTTCTCTCAGCCTCTCGATCAGCGCCTGTCAGCCACATCATCAGCACCTACTCTGTCGCACAATCAGAGCCTGTCAGCCGCTTGATCAAAGCATGTCAGCCACTTGAAAACACCTGTGAGCCCATTGATCAGAGCCTATCAGCCGCTTCATCAGCACCTCTCAGCCAATTGATCAGCGCCTATGCAGTCATGCAATCAGCGCTGGTCTTCCCCTTGTTTAGTGCCTACTCACCCGCGCAATCAGTGCTTGTCAGCCCCTTTTTCAGCGCATAATCAGCCACGCGATCAGTGCCTGTCATTCGTGCAATCTGTGCCTACTCAGCCACGAGATCAGCCCCAACTCAGCCGCGTGATCAACACAGACTTAGCCACACAATCAGCGCCTACTCAGCCATACGATCAGCACATCTCAGCCGCTTGATTTGCACCTATTCAGCCACATGATCTGCGCCTACTCAACCGCGTGATCAACGCTTCTCAGCCTCTTGATCTGCGCCTACTCAGCCACGCGATCAACGCCTCCTCAGCCGCGTGATCAGCACCTGTCAGCCGCTTGATTAGCTCCTGTCAGCCTCTTACATAACGCCTGTCAGCCGCACAATCAGTGCCTACTCAGCGGTGGCATTAGCGCCTGTCAGCCAAATGATCAGCACCTGTCGGCCGCACGATCAGCGCCTGTCAGGCATGCGATAAGCGCCATCTAAGCCGTGCGATCAGCAGCTGTCAGCCACTTGATCAGCACCTGTCAGCAGTTTGAACAGCGCCTGTCAGACACCAGATAATCACCTACTGACCGGCACGATCAGGGTCTACTCAGCCACACGATCAGAGCCTGTCAGCCGCTTGATCAGTACATGTCAGCTGCTTGAAAACACCTGTGAGACGATTGATCAGCGCCTATCAGCCACTTCATCAGCAGCCTCTCAGCCAATTGATCAGCACTTCTAGGCCACTTGATCAGCGCATGTAAGCTGCGCGATCAGTGCACACTTGATCAGCTGCCTATCAGCCACTTAATCAGGAACTGTCAGCCGGCTTGATCAGCAGTCTAATCAGCCACATAATCAGTGCCTACACAGCTGCGTGATCAGGGCCTGTCAGCCACATGATCAGTACCTCTTAGCTGCTTGGTCAGCGCCTTTGAGCCTGCGCAATCAGCTCCTGTCACTTGTGCGATCAGCGCCTACTCATCCACGTGATCAGCACCTGTCAGCCGTTTGATCAGTGCCTGTAAGCCGTCTGAACAACCCCTGTCACCTGCTGGATCAGCACCTGTCAGCCACTTGATCAGCGCATACAGATCGGCGCGATCAGCCCCTACTCAGCCGCGCGATCAGCGCCTCTCAACCGCTTGATCTGTGCCTACACAACCGCACGATCAGCACCTACTCACCCACGCAATCAGTGCCTACTCAGCCACGCGATCAGGGCCTATTCAGCCTCGTGATCAGTACCTTCCAGCTGCTTTAAAAGCACCTGTCAGACGCCTGATCTGCATGACTCAACCACACAATCAGTTCCTACTCTGCCAGTTCATTAGCGCTTACTCAGCCGCGCGATCAGTGCCTACTCAGCTGCAGGATAAGCACCTGTCGGCCCCTTAATCAGCGCCTATTCGGCCGCTTCATCAGCGCATACTCAGCTGCATCATCAGAGTATATACAAGCCACATGTTCAGTGCATATTCAGCCACGTGATCAATTTCTCTCAGCCTCTCGATCAGCGCCTGTCAGACATGCCATCAGCACCTACTCAGCTGCACTAGCAGAGCCTATCAGCCACTTGAAAACACCTGTGAGCCGCTTGATCAGAGCCTATCAGCCTCTTCATCAGCACCTCTCAGCCAATTGATCAGCGCCTGCAAGCCGCTTGATCAGCGCCTATAAGCCGCATGATCAGCGCCTGTCAGCCACTTAATCAGCGCCTGTCAGCCACTTGATCAGCGCCTACTGAGCTGTACGATCCGTGCCTACTCAGCAGGGTGATCAGCACCTCTCAGCTGCTTGATCTGCGCAGACTCAGCCACACGATCAGCGCCTATGCAGTCACGCATTCAGCGCTGGTCAGGCCCTTGTTTAGCGCCTACTCAGCCGCGTGATCAAGACTGTCACCCGCCTGATCAGCACCTATTAGACGCTTGACAAGCACTTGTCAGCCACTTGATCAGCACCAGTTAGCCGCTTGATCAGTGCCTTACACAGCCAAGCAGATCAGTTCCTACTCAGCCTTCACGATTAGCGCTTCTCAGCCTCTTGATCAGCGCCTACTCGGCCGTGCGATCAGCAACTGTCACCTGCTTGTAAAACACCTGTCAGCCACATGATCAGCGCCTATCAGCCACTTGATCAGCAACTGTCAAGCAGCTTTAGCAGCACCTGTAAGCCGCTTGATTAGCACCTTCAGCCTTTTTGCACAGCGCATAGTCAGCTGCACAATCAGTGCCTACTCAGCCGTGCGAATCAGCAGACTGTCAGCCGATGGATCATCAACTCTCAGCCACATGATCAGCACATGTCAGCAGTTTGAACAGCGCCTGTCAGCCGCTTGATCATCACCTACTGACCAGCACTGATCAGCGCCTACTCAGCCGCACAATCAGACCCTCTCAGCCACTTGATCAGCGCCAAATCAGCCACGCGATCAGCGCCTACTCAGCCACATCGATCAGCGCATAGTTTCCCCACGATCAGTGACTACTCAGCTGCATGATCAGCGCCTAGTCAGCCCCGCGATCAGCGCCTTGCAGCCACTTGATCAGCATTGGTCAGCCGCTTGATCAGCATTGGTCAGCCACTTGATCACTGCCTGTAAGCCGATTGAACATCGCCTGTAAGCAGCTGGATCAGCGCCTTTCAGCCACTTGATCAGCGCATACAGATTGGTCAATTCAGCGCCTAATCAGCTGCACAATCAGCGACACTCAATCACTTGATCTGTGCCTACTCAACAGCACGAGCAGCGCCTACACACCCGCGCAATCAGCGCTTGTCAGCCCCTTGTTCAGCGCATACTCAGCCACGTGATCTGTTCCTGTCATTCGTGCAATCTGTGCCTACTCAGCCACACGATCAGCCCCAACTCAGCCACACGATCAACACAGACTTAACCACACAATCAGCGCCTCCTCAGCCACACGATCAGTGCCTCTCAACCGCTTGATTTGTGCCTACTCAGCCACATGATCTGTGCCTACTCAACCGTGTGACCAACGCTCCTCAGCCGCTTGATCTGTGCCTACTCAGCCACGAGATCAGCGCCTACTCAGGTGCGTGATCAGCGCCTGTCAGCCGCTTGAGAAGCACCTGTCAGACACTTGAACAGCGCATACTCAGCACTCAGGTGCCGGTCAAGCGGCTGACCAATGCGATCAAGCGGCTGACAGGTGCTGATCGCGTGGCTGAGAAGGCTCTGATCATTCTGCTGTGTAGGCATTGATACTGCAGCTGAGTAGGTGCTGTTCAAGCTGCTGACAGACTCTGATCATGCACCAGAGTAGTTGCTAAAGTGAAGCTGAGTAGGAGCTGATCGTGCACCTCAGAAGGCGCTGACCAAGCGGCTAAGAGGCACTGATCAAGCAGCTGACCAATGCTGTTCAAGCGGCTGACTGGCACTGATCGCACGGCTCAGTAGGCACTGATCGCTCCGCTGAGAGCTGCTTACAATCAGCTGACAGGTGCTGATCGCACGGCTCAGTAGGCACTGATCATGCGGCTGACAAGTGCTGTGTAAGAGGCTGACAGGTGCTAATCAAGTGGCTGACAGGTGCTGATCATGCAGCAGAGTAGGCCCTGATCACGCAGCTGAGTAGGCGCTGATCGCGTGGCTGAGACGCGTTGATCACGTGGTTGAGTAGGCACAGATCATGTGGCTGAGTAGGCACAAATCAAGCGGTTGTGAGGCGCTGATCATGTGGCTGAGTAGGCGTTGATTGTGTGGCTAAGTCTGTGTTGATCACGCAGCTGAGTTGGGGCTGATCACATGGGTGAGTAGGCACAGATTGCACGAATGACAGGCACTGAACGCGTGGCTGAGTATGCGCTGAACAAGTAGCTGACAAGGGCTGATTGTGCGGGTGAGTACGCGCTCATTGTTCAGTTGAGTAGGCACAAATCAAGTGGATGAGAGGCGCTGATCGCAGGCTGAGTAGGTGCTGATCGGGCCGATCTGTACACGCTGATCAAGTGGCTGACAGGCGCTTATCCAGCGGCTGACAGCCATTGTTCAATCGGATTTCAGGCACTGATCAAACCGCTGACAGGTGCTGATCACATGGATGAGTAGGCGCTGATCACACAACTCACAAGAGCTGATTGCGCGGCTCACAGGCGCTGATCAAGCAGCTAAGAGGTACTGATCATGTGGTTGACAGGCGCTGATTACACGGCTCTGTAGGCACTGATTATGTGGCTGATTAGATGGTGATCAAGTGGCTGACAGTTGCTGATCATGTGGCTGACAGGTCCTGATTAAGTGGCTGATTGGAGGTGATAAAGTGTCTGACACGTGCTTCTCAGTCAGCTGACAGGTGCTGATCAAGCGGCTGACCAATGCTGATCAAGAGGCTGACTGGCACTGATCGCAGGGCTGAATAGGCGCTGATCGCTCCACTGACAGCTGCTTACAATCGGCTGGTAGGCGATGATTGCACGGCTGAGTAGGCACTCATTGTGCTGCTAAAAGCTGATGTGTAAGAGGCTTACAGGTGCTAATCAAGCGGCTGACAGGTGCTGATCGCGCGGCTGTGTAGGCGCTGATCACGTGGCTGAGTAGGTGCTGATCGTTTGGCTGAGTAGGCTCTCTTAGTGCGGCTGAGTAGGTGCTGTTGAAGCGGCTGAGAGGCGCTGATCAAGCGGCTGACCAATGCTGATCAAGCGTCTGACAGGCTCTGATCACGGGGCTGACTATGCGCTGATCTCTCGGCTGACAGCTGCTGATCAATCGGCTGACAGGTGCTGATCTCACAGCTGAGTAGGCACTGATCACGCCTCTGACAGGCGCTGTGTAGGAGGCTGAGAGGTGCTAATCAAGTGGCACACAGCTGCTAATCACGTGGCTGAGTAGGCGCTAATCACGTGGCTGAGTAGGCGCTGATCACACTGCTGAGTAGGCACGGATCGTACGGCTCAGTAGGCACTGATCAAGTGGCTGGCAGGCGCTCATCAAGGGGCTGAAAGGTGCTGATTGCGCCGCTTACAGGCGCTGATAAAGCGGCTTGCAGGCGCTGATCAATTGGCTGAGAGGTGCTGATGAAGAGGCTGATAGGTGCTGATCAAGCGACTCACAGGTGTTTTCAAGCAGCTGACAGGCTCTGATCGTGTGGCTGATAGGCGCTGTTGACGTGGCTGACAGGCGCTGATTGAGAGGCTGATAGAAATTGATTGTGCGGCTGAATAGGCACTGAACATATGGCTGTGTATACTCTGATGGAGAAGCTGAGTAGGAGCTGATGAAGCGGCTGGGTAGTCGCTGATTGCGCAGCCGAGTATGCGCTGATTAAGGGGGTTACAGGCGCTATTCGTGTGGCTGTGTAGGTGCAGATCAAGCTGCTAAGAGGCACTGAAATCGAGGCCTAGTTGGCGCTGATAATGTGGCTGAGTAGTTGCAAATCAAGTGGTTGAGATCTGCTGATCGTGTGGCTTACTAGGCGCCAATTGTGTGCTTAAGTCTGTGTTGATCGCGCAGCTGAGTTGGGGCTGATTGCGTGGCTGAGTAGCCAGAGATTGCACGAATGACAGGCACTGATCGCTTGGCTGAGAATGCACTGAACTAGGGGCTGACAAGCGCTGATTGTGTGGGTGAGTAGGGACAGATCAAGCGGTTGAGAGGCGCAGATTGCGTGGCTGATTAGGCGCTCATCGGGCCGATCTGTATGTGCTGATCAAGCGGCTGACAGGCCTTGTTCAATCGGATTACAGGCACTGATCAAACGGCTTGCAGGTGCTGATCACGTGGATGAGAAGGCGCTGAAATCGCCACTGACAGGAGCTGATTGCTCGGCTCACAGGCGCTGATCTTGCAGCTAAGAGGTACTTATCATGTGGCTGACAGGTGCTGATCACACAGCTGTGTAGGCACTGATTATGTGGCTGATTAGCCGCTGATCAAGTGGCTGACAATTGCTGATCAAGCGGCTGAGGGGTGCTGATGAAGTGGCTGATAGGCGGTGATCAAGTGTCTGACACGTGCTTCTCAAGCTGCTGACAGGCGTTGATCATGTGGCTTAGTAGGTGCTGATCGTACTGTTCAGTAGGCGCTGATCAATTGCCTGACAGGCGCTGATCAAAGGGCTGATAGGCGCAGTTCAAGCAGCTTACAGGTTCTGATCACGAGGCTCAGTAGGCGCTGATCACGTACCTGAAAGGTGCTGATCACCTAGCTGAGAGGCGCTGAACACGTGGCTGAGTAGACACTGATAGCACGGCTGAGTAGGCGCTGATGCTCGGCCTAGGAGTTGCTCCTTTCACAGCTGCGTAGGTGCTGATCAAACGGCTGTGGAGGGGCTGATTGCGCTTCTGAGTAGGCGCTGATCAAGTGGCCGACAGGCGCATATCGTGGAGCTGAGTAGGGGCTGATCGCATGGCTGAGTATGCGCTAATGAACTGGCTGAGTGGGAACTGATTGCGTGGCTGAGTAGATGCTGATCAAGCGGCTGACAGGTGCTTGTAAAGCGGCTGGAAGGCACTGATCACACGGCTGAGTAGGCGCTGACTGCAGGGCTGAATAGGCGCTGATTGTGCAGATGAGTGGGCCCTCATCAAGCGGCTAACAGGTGCTGATTAAGAGGGTGGCAGGTGCTGATAACGTGGCTGTAGAGGCACTGATTGCGTGACTGAATAGGCGATCAACAAGCGGTCGACAGGTGCTTATCGGGTGGCGGAGTAAGTGCTGATTGTGCGTCAGAGTAGGCGCTGATCAAGCGGCTGACAGGTGCTGATCAAGCGGGTGACAGACCCTGATCACATGGCTGATTAGGCCCTGATCAATCGGCTGTAAGGCGCTGACCCAGCGGCTGACAGACTCTAATCCCGCGGCAGTGTAGGCGCTAATGCGCAGCTGAGTAGCAGCTGATCGCGCAGCTGAGAAGGCACTGATCGAGCGGCTGACAGGCGCTGATAAAGCAGCTGACCAATGCGATCAAGCGGCTGACATGTGCTGATCACGCAGCTGAGTAGGCACGGATTGTATGGCTCAGTAGGCGCGGATCAAGTGGCTGACAGGTGCTTATCAGTTGGCTGAGAGGTGCTGATGAAGCGGCTGATAGGCTCTGATCAAGCGGCTCACAGGTGTTTTCAAGCGACTGACAGGCACTGATAGAGCGGCTGACAGGCTCTGATCGTGCAGCTGAGTAGGTGTTGATGACGAGGCTGACAGGCGCTGATCAAGAGGCTGAGAGAAATTGATCACACAGCTGAATCAGTGCTGATCAGGTGGCTGTGTATACTCTGATGGTGCGGCTGAGTAGGCGCTGATCAGGTGGTTGAGTAGGCGCTGATCGAGCAGCTGAGTAGGCGCTGACCACGAGGCTGAGTAGGCACTCATCGAGCGCCTGATTAGGCGCTGATCAAGAAGCTTACAAGCGCTGTTCAAGCGGCCCACAGGTGCTGCTCAAGCTGCTGACAGTTGCTGATCATGTGGCTGATAGGCGCTTATCAAGTGGCTGACAGGTGTTTTTCAAGTGGCTGACAGTTGCTGATCGCACGGGGGAGTAGGCGCTGATCAAGAGGCTGAGAAGCGCTCATCGTGAGGCTGAGTAGGAACTGATCGCTTGGCTGTGTAGGCGCTGAGCAAGTGGCTAACTGGTGCTGATCAAGTGGCTGACAAGTGCTTGTCAAGCGTCTAATGGGTGCTGATCAGGCGGGTGACAGACTCAGATTGCGCGGCTGAATAGGCGCTAAAAAAGGGGCTGACCAGCGCTGATTGCGTGACTGCGTAGGCGCAGATGTTTTGGCTGAGTAAGCGCAGATCAAGCGGCTGAAAAGTGCTGATCATGCTGCTGAGTAGGCACGGATCGTACAGCTCAGTAGGCACTGATCAAGTGGCTGGCAGGCGCTCATCAAGGGGCTGAAAGGCGCTGATTGCGCCGCTTTCAGGCGCTGATAAAGCGGCTTGCAAGCACTGATCAACTGGCTGAGAGGTTCTGATGAAGTGGCTGATAGGCGCTGATCAAGCGGCTCACAGGTGTTTTCAAGCAGCTGACAGGCTCTGATCGTGTGGCTGAGTAGGCGCTGAATGAGCAGCTTAGTAGGCGCTGATCACGAGGCTGTGTATGCACTCACCGAGGGGCTGATTAGGCGCTGATGAAGAAGCTTACAAGTGCTGTTCAAGCGGCCAACAGGTGCTGCTGAAGCTGCTGACAGTTGCTGATCAAGTGGATGATAGGCGCTGATCAAGCGGCAGACAGGCTCTGATCGTGCAGCTGAGTAGGCGCTGATTACGTGCCTGACAGGCGCTGATCGAAAGGCTGAGAGAAATTGATCACACGGCTGAATAGGCACTGAACTGGTGGCGTGTATACTCTGATTGTTCGGCTGAGTAGGCGCTGATCAGGTGGCTGAGTAGGCGCTGATCGAGCAGATGAGTAGGCGCTGATCACGAGGCTGAGTAGGCGCTGATTGTGGGGCTGAGTAGGCGCTGATTGTGCAGCTGAGTAGGCCCTCATCAAGCTGCTATCAGGTGCTGATTAAGAGGGTGGCAGGTGCTGATAACGTGGCTGTAGAGGCACTGATTGCGTGACTCAGTAGGTGATCAACAAGCTGTCGACAGGCGCTTATCGGGCAGCTGAATAAGTGCTGATGGTGCGTAAGTGTAGGCACTGATCAAGCGGCTGACAGGTGCTGATCAAGCTCGTGATATACTGTGATCTCGCTGCGGAGTAGGCGCTAATGTGCAGCTGAGTAGGAGCTGATCTGGCAGCTTAGAAGGCACTGATCAAGCGGCTGACCAATGCGATCATGCGGCTGACAGGTGCTTATCGCTTGGCTGAGTAGGCGCTGATCGTTCAGCTGAGTATGCGCTGATCTTGCGGCTGTGTAGGTGCTGTTCAAGCGGCTTACAGGCGCTGATCAAGCGGCTGACAGACACTGATTTTGGGGCTGACCAGGCGCTGATCATTTGGCTGACAGCAGGTTATCAATCAGCTGACAGGCGCTGATTGCACGGCTGAGTAGGCACTGATCGTTCGGCTGACAGGTGCTGTGTAAGAGGCTGACAGGTGCTAATCCAGCGGCTGACAGGTGCTGATCGCGGGACTGAGTAGGCGCTGATCACGTGGGTGAGTAGGCGCTGATCCACCAGCTGAGTAGGTGCTGATCATGCGGCTCAGTAGGCACGGATAGTGCGGCTGAGTAGGCACTGATCAAGAAGCTTACATTCGCTGACCAAGCGGCAGACAGGTGCTGCTCAAGCTGCTGACAGTTGATGATCAAGAGTCTGTAAGGTGCTAATCAAGCGGCTGACAGATGCTGATCATACGGCTGAGTAGGCGCTGATCAAGCGGCTGAGAGGCACTGATTGTGCAGCTGAGTAGGCACTGATCGTGGCGGTCAGTAGGTGATGATCAAGTGGCTGACAGGCGCTGTTCAAACCGCTGACAGGTTCTGATCCATCGGCTGACAGACGCTGATCTCACGGCTGAGTAGGCACTGATCATGCGGCTGACAGGTGCTGATCTATAGGCTGATAGGAGCTGATTGCACGGCTGAGTAGGCAATGATCTTGTGGCTGACAGGCGCTGTGTAAGAGGCTGACAGGTGCTAATCAAGCGGCTGACAGGTGCTGATCGCGCGGCTGAGTATGCGCTGATCACATGGCTGAGTAGGCACTGATCAAGTGGCTGGGTAGGCGCTGATCACGCGGCTGAGTAGGCACTGACCGAGAGGCTGATTAGGCACTGACAAAAAGCTTACAAGCGCTGATCAAGTGGCTGACAGGTGCTGCTGACAATTGCTGATCAAGTGGCTTATAGGCGCTGATCAAGTGGCTGACAGGTGTTTTTCAAGCGGCTCACAGTTGCTGAACAGACGGCAGAGTAGGCGCTGATCAAGAGGCTGAGAAGCGCTGATCGTGAGGCTGAGTACGAACTGATCGCTTGGCTGTGTAGGTGCTGATCAAGCAGCTAACTGGTGCTGATCAAGTGGCTGACAAGTGCTTGTCAAGCGTATAATAGGCGCAGATCAGGCGGGTGACAGACTCTGATCACACAGCTGAGTAGGCGCTAAACAAGTGGCTGACCAGCACTGATTGTGTGACTGAATAGGCGCTGAACAATTGGCTGAGACGTACTGATGAAGCGGCTGATAGGCGCTGATCAAGCGGCTCACAGGTGTTTTCAAGTGGCTGACATGTGCTGATCAAGCAGCTGACAGGCTCTGATCGTGTGGCTGAGTAGGCGCTGATGACGTGGCTGACAGGCTCTGATCGAGAGACTGAGAGAAATTGATTGCACGGCTGAATAGGCGCTGAATATGTGGCTGTGTATACTCTGATTTTGCAGCTGAGAAGGCGTTGATGAAGCGGTTGGGTAGGCGATGATTGAGCGGCCGAGAAGGCGCTGATCAAGAGGCTGACAGGTGCTATTCAAGTGGCTGAGTAGGAGCAGAACAAGTAGCTAAGAGGAGCTGAAATTGAGGCTGAGTAGGCGCATGATAAGCATCTACTCACCCACGAAATCAGCTCCTACTCAGCAAGTTCATTAGCGCATACTCAGCCTCGTGATCAGCGCCTACTCAGCTGTGAAATGAGTACCTCCTCAGCCGAGCAATCAGAGCCTACTCAGCCGTGCTATCAGTTTCTACTCAGCCACATATTCAGCGCCTAATCAGCCACGCCATCAGCACGTGTCAGCCACTTAATCAGAGCATTCTCAGCTGCACCATCAGCGACTCAGCCAGGTGAACAGCACCTTTCAGGTAGGTGATCAGCGCCTGTCAGCCGCTTGAACTGGGCCTGTCAGCTGTTTGGTCAGCGCCTGTCACCACTTGATCAGCACCTAGTGAACAGCACGCTCAGAGCCTACTCAGCCTTGCTATCAGTAACTGTCCACAGCTTCATCAGCACCTATCTACTGATTGAACAGCGCTTATTCCGCCGCACTATCAGCACCTACTCAGCCACGCGATCAGCGCCTAGTCAGCCCCGCGATCAGCACCTGTCAGCCGCTTGAGCAGCACCTGCCAACCTCTTGATCAGCACCAAATCAGCCGCGCGATCATCGCATACTCAGTCCCGTGATCAGCACCTGTCAGCCGCTTGATCAGCGCCAAATCAGCCACGCTATCAGTGCCTATTCAGCCGCTTGATCAGCACCGAATCAGCCACGCAATCAGCGCCTACTCAGCCTGGCGATCAGCGCCTACTCAGCCTCGCTATCAGCACATGTCAGCCGCTTGATCAGCACCTGTCAGCCACGTGATCAGAGCAACAGATCGGCATGATCATTGAATAATCAGCTGCGCGATCAGCGCCTCTCAACCACTTGATCTGTCCCTACTCAACCACACGATCAGGGCATACTCAGCTGCTCATTAGCGCCTATTCCTCTGCGTGATCAGTCTGTCAGCTGCTTGATCAGCGCCTGACAGCCACTTGAACAGCGCCTGACAGCTGCTTGAACAGCACCTACTCAGCCACACTATCAGCGCCTACTCAGCCAAAAGATCAGCAACTACTCAGCCAAGCGATCAGCACCTGTCAGCCGCTTGACCACATTGGTCAGGCGCTTGATCAGTGCCTGTCAGCCATTGAGCAGCGCCTTCTCATCTGTGTGGTCAGCTCCTACTGAGCTGCACATTAACGCATACTCTGCCGCGTGATCAGAGTCTGTCAGCCGCTTGAACTGCGCCTGTCAGCCATTTGATCAGCGCTGTCCGCCACTTGATCTGCGCATAGTGAACAGCACGATCAGTGCCTACTAACCTACATGATCATCGCCTGTCAGCCGCTTGAGAAGCACGTGTCAGACACTTGATCATTGCCTGTCAGCCATTTAATCATGACCTGTCAGCCGCTTGATCAGCAACTGTCAGCCACTTGATCAGCGTCTAATCAGCCACATAATGAGTGCCTACACAGCAGCGTGATCAACACTGAATCAGCCACGTGATCAGCGCCTACTCAGCCTCACGATCAGCTCCTTCTCAGCCCCGTGATCAGCGCCTGTCAGCCATTTGATAACATTGGTCAGCCGCTTGAACAGCACCTACTCAGCCGCACTATCAGCACCTACTCAGCCAAAAGATCAGCGCCTACTCAGCCAAGCGATTAGCACCTGTCAGCCGCTTGACCGCATTGGTCAGGCGCTTGACCAGCTCCTGTCAGCCCTTGATCAGTGTTTCTCAGCTGTGTGATTAGCTCCTACTCAGCTGCGCATTAGCACCTACACTGCCTCGTGATCAGAGTCTCTCAGCTGCTTGATCAGCGCCTGACAGCCACTTGATCAGCAACTCTCAGGAGCTTGAGCAGCACCTGTGGGCCCCTTGAACAGCGCTTGTAAGCTTCTTGATCAGCGCCTAATCAGCCGCTCAATGAGCGCCTACTCAGCCTTGTGATTAGCGCCTACTCAGCTGCTCGATCAGTGCCTACTCAGCCACCTGTTCAGCGCCTACTCAGCCGCACAGAGTATACACAGCCACCTGTTCAGCGCCTACTCAGCCGTGCAATCAATTTTTCTCAGCCTCTCGATCAGCGCCTGTCAGCCACGTAATCAGCGCCTACTCAGCTGCACTATCAGTGCCTGTCAGCAGCTTGATCCATGCATGTCAGTCGCTTGAAAACATCTGTGAGCCGCTTGATCAGAGCCTATCAGCCGCTTCATCAGCAACTCTCAGCCAGTTGATCAGCGCCTGTCAGCCACTTGATCAGCGCCTACTGAGCCATGCAATCCGTGCCTACTCAGCTGCGCGATCCGCACCTGTCAGCCGCTTGATGGCATTGGTCTGCTGCTTTATCAGGGCCTGTCAGCCACGTGATCAGTGCCTTCTCAGCTGCGCGATCAGCTGCTACTCAGCTGCGCATTAGCACTTACTCTGCCGTGGGATCAGAGTCTGTGAGCCGCTTGTTCAGCGCCTTACAGCCGATTGATCAGGGCCTAATCAGCCATGTGATCAGAGTCTGTCACCCGCTTGATCAGTACCTGTCAGCCGCTTGATCAGCGCCTACTCTGACGCACAATCAGCACTTACCCAGCCACCCGATAAGCACCTGTCGACTGCTTGTTGATTGCCTATTCAGTCACGCAATCAGTGCCTCTACAGCCACGTTATCAGCACCTGCCTCCCTCTTAATAAGCACCTGTTAGCCGCTTGATGAGGGCCCACTCATCTGCACAATCAGTGCCTACTAAGCCCCGCAGTCAGCGCCTACTCAGCCGTGTGATCAGTGCATTCCAGCCACTTTACAAGCACCTGTCAGCCGCTTGATCAGCATCTACTCAGCCACGCAATTAGCTCCCCCTCAGCCAGTTCATTAGCACGTAATCAGCCATGCGATCAGCCCCTACTCAGCTCCACGATAAGCGCCTGTCAGCCACTTGATCAGCGCCTACTCAGAAGCGCAATCAGCCCCTCCTCAGCCGTATGATCAGCACCTACACAGCTGCAAAAGGAGCACCTCCTCAGCTGAGTGTCAGGGCCTACTCAGCCGTGTTATCAGTGTCTACTCAGCCACGTGTTCAGCGCCTCTCAGCTAGGTGATCAGCACCTTTCAGGAACACGATCAGCGCCTACTCAGCCTCGTGATCAGCACCTGACAGCTGCTTGAACTGAGCCTGTCAGCCGTTTGATCAGCGCATGTCAGGCACTTGATCAGCGCCTACTGAACAGTACGATCAGCACTTACTAAGCCACATGATCAACGCCTGTCAGCCGCTTGAGAAGCATATGTCAGACGCTTGGTCAGCGCCTATCAGCCACTTCATCAGGACCTGTCAGCCGCTTGATCAGCAACTTTCAGCCACTTGATCAGCGGCTAATCAGCCACGCAATCAGCTCCCACTCAGCCAGTTCATTAGCACGTACTCACCCATGCGATCAGCCCCTACTCAGCTCCACGATAAGCGCCTCTCGGCCACTTGATCAGCGCCTACTCAGAAGCGCAATCAGCCCCTCCTCAGCCATTTGATCAGCACCTACTCAGCTGCGAAACGAGCATCTCCTCAGCCGAGCATCAGCGCCTACTCAGCCATGCTATCAGTGTCTCCTCAGCCACGAGTTCAGCGCCTCTCAGCTTGGTGATCAGCACCTTTCAGGTACACGAACAGCGCCTACTCAGCCTCGTGATCAGCACCTGTTAGCTGCTTGAACTGCGTCTGTTAGGCGTTTGATCAGTGCCTGTCAGGCCCTTGATCAGCGCCTACTGAACAGTACGATCAGCACCTACTAAGCCACATGACCAACGCCTGTCAGCCGCTTGAGAAGCACGTGTCAGACGCTTGATCAGCGCCTATCAGCCACTCCATCAGCACCTCTCAGCCAATTGATCAGCGCCTTAAAGCTGCTTTATCAGGGCCTGTAAGCAGCACAATCAGTGCCTATCAGCCCTTTGATGAGCGCCTGCCAGCCACTTGATCAGTGCCTACTGAGCCGTAGGATCCGTGCCTCCTAAGCAGCGTGATCAGCGCCTTTCAGCCGCTTGATCTATGCTTACTCAGCCACAACATCTGCGCCTACGCAGTCACGAAATCAGCGCTGGTCAGCCCCTTGTTTAGCGCCTACTCAGCCGCGCAATCAGAGTCTGTCACCCGCCAGATCAGCACCCATTAGACGCTTGACAAGCACTTGTCAGCCACTTGATCAGCAGCAGTTAGCCGCTAGCTCAGCGCATACACAGCCAAGCGATCGGTTCCTACTCAGCCTCAGGATCAGCGCCTACTCCCCCGTGCAATCTGCAACTGTCAGCCACTTGAAAAACACCTGTCAGCCACTTGATCAGCGCCTGACAGCCACTTGATCAGCAACTGTCAGCAGCTTGAGCAGCACCTGTGGGCCGCTTGAACAGCGCTTGTAAGCTTCTTGATCAGCGCGTAATCAGTCGCTCGGTGAGCACATATTCAGCCTCGTGATCAGCGCCTACTCAGCTGCTCAATCAGCACCTACTCAGCCACCTGATCAGCGCCTACTCAGCCCCACCATCAGAGTATACATAGCCAACTGTTCAGCACCTTAACAGCCGTGTGATCTATTTCTCTCAGCCTCTCGATCAGCGCCTGTCAGCCACTTCATCAGCACCTCTCAGCCGCTTGATCAGCAATTGTCAGCCACTTCATCAGCGGCTAATCAGCCACATAATCAGTGCCTACACAGCTGTGTGATCAGCACCTGTCAGCCACATGATAAGTACCTCTAAGCTGCAAGATCATCGCCTGTGAGCAGAGCAATCAGCTCCTGTCAGTGGCGATTTCAGCGCCTTCTCATCCACGTGATCAGCACCTGCAAGCCGTTTGATCAGTGCCTGTAAGCCATTTGAACAAGGCCCGTCAGCCGCTTGATCAGCGCTTGTCAGCTACTTGATCAGCACAGACAGATCGGCCCGATGAGCGCCTAATCAGCCACGCGATCTGCGCCTCTCATCCGCTTGATCTGTCCCTACTCACCCACACAATCAGCGATTGTCAGCTCCTTGTTCAGCGCATTCTCAGCCACGCGATCAGTGCCTGTCATTCATGCAATCTGTGGCTATTCAGCCACGCAATCAGCCCCAACTCAGCTGCGCGATCAACACAGACTTAAGCACACAATCGGCGCCTACTAAGCCACACGATCAGCAGATCTCAACCACTTGATTTGCACCTACTCAGCCACATGATCAGGGCCCACTAGGCCTCGATTTCAGTGCCTCTTAGCCGCTTGATCTGCGCCTACACAGCCACACGAATAGCGCCTGTAACCCCCTTAATCAGTGCCTACTCGGCTGCACAATCAGCGACTACCCAGCCACTTCATCAGCTCCTACTCAGCTGCTCCATCAGAGTATACACAGCCACAGGTTCAGTGACTATTAAGCTGCGCAATCAATTTCTCACAGCCTCTCAATCAGCGCCTGTCAGCCGCGTTAACAGCGCCTACTCAGCCACACGATCAGAGCCTGTCAGCTGCTTGAAAACACCTGTGAGCCGCTTGATCAGCGCCTATCAGCCACTTCATCAGCACCTCTCAGCCAATTGATCAGTGCCTGCAAGCCGCTTTATCAGCGCCTGTAAGCGGCGCAATCAGCGCCTTTCAGCCCCTTGATGAGCGCCTGCCTGCCACTTGATCAGTGCCTACTGAGCCGTACGATCCGTGCCTACTCAGCAGCATGATCAGCGCCTTTCAGCCGCTTGATCTACGCTTACTCAGCCACAACATCTGTGCCTACGCAGTCACGCAATCAGCGCTGGTCAGCCCCTTGTTTAGCGCCTACTCAGCCACGCAATCAGAGTTTGTCACCCGCCTGATCAGCACCCATTAGACGCTTGACAAGCACTTGTCAGCCACTTGATCAGCACCAGTTAGCCGCTTGCTCAGTGCCTACACAGCCAAGCGATCAGCTCCTACTCAGCCTCACGATGAGCGCTTCTCAGACTCTTGATCAGCGCCTACTCGCCCAGGTGATCAGCAACTGTCAGCCACTTGAAAAACACCTGTCAGCCGCTGGATCAGCGCCTCTCAGCCACTTGATCTGCAACTGTCAGCAGCTTGATCAGCACATGTGGGCCGCTTGAACAGCGCTTGTAAGCTTCTTGATCAGCGCCTACTCAGCCGCTCGATGAGCACCACTCAGCCTCGTGATCAGCGACTACTCAGCCGCTCGATCAGCGCCTACTCAGCCACCTGATCAGCGCCTACTCAGCCGCACCATCCGAGAATACACAGCCACCAGTTCAGCGCCGATTGAGCCGTGCGATTAATTTCTCTCAGCCTCTCAATCAGCCCCTGTCAGCCACGTAATCAACGCCTATTCAGCTGCACGAACAGAGCCTGTCAGCTGCTTGATCAGTGCCTGTCAGCTGCTTGAAAAGACCTTTGAGACGCTTGATCAGCGCCTATCAGCCACTACATCAGCACCTCTCAGGAAATTGATCAGCGCATGCAAGCTGCTTTATCAGCGCCTGTAAGCGGGGCAATCAGGGCATTTCTGCCCCTTGATGAGCGCCTGCCAGCCACTTGATCAGTGCCTACTGAGCCGTACGATCCGTGCCTACTCAGCAGCGTGATCAGCGCCTTTCAGCCACTTGATCTGCGCTTACTCAGCCATAACGTCTGCGCCTACACAGTCACGCAATCATCGCTGGTCAGCCCCTTGTTTAGAGCCTACTCAGCCACGCAATCAGAGTCTGTCACCCGCCTGATCAGCACCCATTAGACGCTTGACAAGCACTTTTTGGCCACTTGATCAGCACCACTTAGCCGCTTGCTCAGCGCCTACACAGCCAAGCGATCAGTTCCTACTCAGCCTCACGATGAGCGCTTCTAAGCCTCTTGATCACCGCCTACTCGCCCGTGCGATCAGCAACTGTCAGCCACTTGAAAAACACCTGTCACCTGCTGGATCAGCGCCTCTCAGACACTTGATCAGCAACTGTCAGCAGCTTGATCAGCACCTGTGGGCCGCTTGAACAGCGCTTGTAAGCTTCTTGATCAGCGCCTACTCAGCCGCTCGATGAGCGCCTACTCAGCCTCGTGATCAGCGCCTACTCAGCCGCTCGATCAACGCCTACTCAGCCACCTGATCAGCGCCTACTCAGCCGCACCATCCGAGAATACACAGCCACCTGTTCAGCGCCGATTCAGCCGTGCGATTAATTTCTCTCAGCCTCTCGATCAGCCCCTGTCAGCCACGTAATCAACGCCTATTCAGCTGCACGAACAGAGCCTGTCAGCTGCTTTATCAGTGCCTGTCAGCTGCTTGAAAACACCTGTGAACCTCTTGATCAGCGCCTATCAGTCACTTCGTCAGCACCTATCAGCCAATTGATCAGCGCCTGTAAGCGGCACAATCAGCGCCTTTCAGCCCCTTGATGAGCGCCTGCCTGCAACTTGATCAGTGCCTACTGAGCCGTACGTTCTGTGCCTACTCAGCAGCGTGATCAGCGCCTTTCAGCCGCTTCATCTGCGCTTTCTCAGCCACAACATCTGCACCGACGCAGTCACCCAATCAGCGCTGGTCATCCCCTTGTTTAGCGCCTACTCAGCCGCGCAATCAGAGTCTGTCACCCGCCTGATCAGCACCCATTAGACGCTTGACAAGCACTTGTCAGCCACTTGATCAGCATCAGTTAGCCGCTTGCTCAGCGCCTACACAGCCAAGCGATCAGTTCCTACTCAGCCTCACGATGAGTGCTTCTCAGCCTCTTGATCAGCGCCTTCTCACCCGTGTCATCAGCAACTGTCAGCCACTTGAAAAACACCTTTCAGCCGCTGGATCAGCGCCTCTCAGCCACTTGATCAGCAACTGTCAGCAGCTTTAGCAGCACCTGTGGGCCGCTTGAGCAGCGCTTGTAAGCTTCTTGATCAGCGCCTACTCAGCCGCTCGATGAGCGCCTACTCAGCCTCGTGATCAGCGCCTAATCAGCCGCTCGATCAGCGCCTTCTCAGCCACCTGATCAGCGCCTACTCAGCCGCACCATCCGAGAATACACAGCCACAAGTTCAGCGCCGATTCAGCCATGCGATTAATTTCTCTCAGCCTCTTGATCAGCCCCTGTCAGCCACGTAATCAACGCCTATTCAGCTGCATGAACAGACCCTGTCAGCTGCTTGATCAGTGCCTGTCAGCTGTTTGAAAACACCTGTGAGCCTCTTGATCAGCGCCTATCAGCAACTTCGTCAGCACCTCTCAGCCAATTGATCAGCGCCTGCAAGCCGCTTTATCAGCGCCCGTAAGCGGCACAATCAGCGCCTTTCAGCCCCTTGATGAGCGCCTGCCTGCCACTTGATCAGTGCCTACTGATCCGTACGATCCGTATCTACTCAGCAGCGTGATCAGCGCCTTTCAGCCGCTTGATCTGCGCTTACTCAGCCACAACATCTGCGCCTACGCAGTAATGCAATCAGCGCTGGTCAGCCCCTTGTTTAGCGCCTACTCAGCCGCGCAATCAGAGTCTGTGACCCACCTGATCAGCACCCATTAGACGCTTGACAAGCACTTGTCAGCCACTTGATCAGCACAAGTTAGCCAGTTGCTCAGCGCCTACACAGCCAAGCGATCAGTTCCTACTCAGCCTCATGATCAGCGCTTCTCGGCCTCTTGATCAGCGCCTACTCGGCCGTGCGATCATCAACTGTCAGCCACTTGAAAAACACCTGTCATCCACTGATCAGCGCCTATCAGTCACTTTATCAGCATCTGGCAGCAGCTTGATCAGCACCTGTAGGCCGCTTGATCAGTGCTTGTAAGCTTCTTGATCAGCACCTAATCAGCCGCTCGATCAGCGCCTATTCAGCCACATGATCAGCGCCTACCCAACCGCTCGATCAGCGCCTACTCAGCCACGTGATCATCGCCTACTCAGCCACATGATTAGCAACTGTGGGCCACTTGATTAGCACCTGTCAGCCTCCTACACAGCGCCTGTCAGAGGCATGATCAGTGCCTACTCAGCTGTGAGATCAGCACCTGTCAGCCGATTGATCAGCAGCTGTCAGCCAAGAGATCAGCGCATAGTCAGCCCCATGATCAGAGCCTGTCAGACGCTTGATCAGCATTAGTCAGCCGCTTGATCAGCACCTGTCAGCCGCTGGAACAGCACCTACTCAGCCGCACTAAGAGAGCCTACTCAGCCAAACGATCAGCACCTACTCAGCCACGTGATCAGCGCCTACACAGCTGCGTGATCAGCACCTGTCAGCTGCTTGATTAGCACCTGTCAGCCTCTTACACATGGCCTTTCAGCCGCACAATGAGTGCCTACTCAGCCGTGCAATCAGCGCCTACCAGCTGATTGTAAGCAGCTGTCAGTTGAGCGATCAGCGCCTATTCAGCCCTGCGATCAGTGCCAGTCAGCCTCTTGATCAGCATTGGTCAGCCGCTTGATCAGCTCCTGTCAGCTGCCTGAGAAGCACTTGTCAGACACTTTATCACCTCCAATCAGCCACTTAATCAGGACCTGTCAGCCACATGATCAGCAACTGTCAGCCACTTGATCACCATCTAATCAGCCACATAATCAGGGCCTACAGAGCCGCGTAATCAGCGCCTGTCAACCACATGATCAGTACCTCTTAGCTGCTTGATCAGCGCCTGTGAGCCGCGCAATCAGCTCTTGTGAGTTGTGTGGTCAGCGCTTACTCATCCACGTGATCAGCACCTGTTAGCGGTTTGATCAGTGCCTGAAGTCCGATTGAACAACGCCTGTCAGCTGCTGGATAAGCGCCTGTCAGCCACTTGATCAGCATGTACAAATCGGCCCGATCAGGGCCTACTCAGCCTGCAATCAGCGCCTCTCATCCGCTTGATTTGTGCCTACTTAACTGAACAATGAGCGCGTACTCACCCGCGCAATCAGCGCTTGTCAGCTACTTGTTCAGCGCATACTCAGCCACGCGTTCAGTGCCTGTCATTCGTGCAATCTGTGCCTACTCACCCATGTGATCAGCCCCAACTCAGCCGCGTGATCAACACAGACTTAGCCACACAATCAACGCCTACTCAGCCACATGATCAGCGCCTCTCAACCGCTTGATTTGTGCCTATTCAGCCACATGATCTGTGCCTACTCAACCACGTGATCAATGCTTCTCAGGCACGCGATCAGCGCCTACTCAGCTGCGAGACCAGGGCCTACTCTGCCGCGTGATCAGCACCTGTCAGCCGCTTGATTAGCACCTGTCAGCCTCTTACACAACACTTGTCAGCCGCATGATCAGTGCCTACTGAGCCGTGTGATCAGCGCCTGTCAGCCGATTGTAAGCAGCTGTCAGCGGAGCGATCAGCGCCTATTCAGCCCTGCGATCAGTGCCAGTCAGCCGCTTGATCAGCATTGGTCAGCTGCTTGATCAGCGCGTCTCAGCCGCTTGATCAGCGCCTTCTGAGGTGCACGATCAGCTCCTACTCAGCTTCGCTTTAGCAACTACTCCGGTGCGTGATCAGAGTCTGTCAGCAGCTTGAACAGCACCTACTCAGCTGCAGTATCAATGCCTACACAGCAGAATGATCAGAGCCTTCTCAGCCACGCGATCAGCAACTGTCAGCCGCTTGATCGCATTGGTCAGCCGCTTGACCAGCACCTGAGTGCTGAGTATGCGCTCTTCAAGTGTCTGACAGGTGCTTCTCAAGTGGCTGACAGGCGCTGATCACGCACCTGAGTAGGCGCTGATCGCGTGGCTGAGTAGGCACAGATCAAGCAGCTTAGGAGCGTTGGTCACACGGTTGAGTAGGCACAGATCATGTGGCTGAGTAGGCACAAATCAAGCGGTTGAGAGGCACTGATCGTGTGGCTGAGTAGGCGCTGATTGTGTGGTTAAGTCTGTGTTGATTGCGCGGCTGAGTTGGGGCTGATCGTGTGGCTGAGTAGGCACAGATTGCATGAATGACAGGAACAGATCACGTGGCTGAGTATGCGCTGAACAAGGGGCTGATAAGCGCTGATTGCGCAGGTGAGTAGGCGCTGCTCGTGCTGTTGAGTAGTCACAGATCAAGTGATTGAGTGTCGCTGATTGTGCAGCTGATTAGGCGCTGAATTGACCGATCTGTATGCGCTGATCAAGTGGCTGAAAGGCGCTGATCCAGCTGCTTACAGGCGATGTTCAATCGGCTTACAGGCAGTGATCAAGTGGCTGACCAATGCTGATCAAGCGGCTGACCAATGCTGATCAAGTGGCTGCAAGGCGCTGATCGCGGGGCTGACTAGGTGCTGATCATGCAGCTGAATAGTCACTGACCGTGGGGAAACTATGCGCTGATCACGTGGCTGAGTAGGCGCTGATCGCGTGGCTGATTTGGCGCTAATCAAGCGGCTGAGAGGGTCTGATTATGCGGCTGAGTAGGCGCTGATCATGCTGGTCAGTAGGTGATGATCAAGCGGCTGACAGGTGCTGTTCAAACCGCTGACAGGTGCTGATCATGCGGCTGAGAGTTGATGATCCATTGGTTGACAGTCGCTGATCACACGGCTGAGTAGGCACTGATTGTGCAGCTGACAGGCGCTGTGCAAAAGGCTGAAGGTGCTAATCAAGCGGCTTACAGGTGCTGCTAAAGCTGCTGACAGTTGCTGATCAAGTGGCTGATAGGCGTTGATCAAGTGGCTGACAGGTGTTTTTCAAGCAGGTGACAGTTGCTGATCTCACAGCCGAGTAGGCACTGATCAAGAGGCTGAGAAGTTCTGAACGTAAGGTTGAGTAGGAACTGATTGCTTGGCTGTGTAGGTGCTGATCAAGAGGCTAACTGGTGCTGATCAAGTGGCTGACAAGTGCTTGTCAAGCGTCTAATAGGTCCTGATCAGGCGGGTGACAGTCTCTGATCACGCAGCTGAGTAGGCGCTAAACAAGGGCCTGACCAGCGCTGATTGCGTGACTGCATAGGCGCTGATCGTGTGGCTGAGTCTGCGCAGATAAAGCAGCTGAGAGGCGCTGATCACCCTGCTGAATAGGCACGGATCGTACAGCTCAGTAGGCGCTGATCAAGTGGCTGACAGGCACTGATTACGAGGCTGAGTACGCGCTAATGAACTGGCTGAGTAGGAGCTGATTGTGTGGCTGAGTCATGCAGATCAGGCATCTGACAGGTGCTTGTAAAGCAGCTGGAAGGTGATGATCACGCAGCTGAATAGGCGCTGATCGCGTAGCTAAGTAGGCGCTGATTGCGCAGGTGAGTAGGCGCTGATCGTGCGGTTGTGTAGGCACAGATCAAGCGGTTGAGAGGCGTTGATCGCGCGGCTGAGAAGGGGCTGATCGCGCCGATATTTATGTGCTGATCAAGTGGCTGACAGGTGCTGATCCAGCAGGTGACAGGCGTTGTTCAATCAGCTTACAGGCACTGATCAAACCGCTGACAGGGGCTGATCACGTGGATGAGTAGGCGCTGATCGCACAAGTGACAGGAGCTGATTGCGCGGCTCAAAGGCGCTGACCAAGCAGCTAAGAGGTACTGATCATGTGGCTGACAGGCCCTGATAACGCAGCTGTGTAGGCACTGATTATGTGGCTGATTAGACGCTGATCAAGCGGCTGACAGGTCCTGATTAAGTGGCTGATAGGCGCTGATCAAGTGTGCACTGATCGCGCAGCTTACATGCGCTGATCAAGCGGCTTAGAAGTGCTGATCAATTGGCTGAGAGGTGCTGATGAAGCGGCTGATAGGCGCTGATCAATCGTCTCACAGGTGTTTTCAAGCAGCTGACATGTACTGATCAAGCGGCTGACAGGCTCTGATCGTGCAGCTGAGTAGACCCTGATCGTGCCAGTCAGTAGGTGATGATCTACTGTCTGACAGGCGCTGTTCAAACTGCTGACAGGTGCTGATCAAGCGGTTGACAGTTTCTGATCGCACGGCTTAGATGGCGCTTATCGCATGCCTGACAGACGCTGATCGCGCGGCCGACAGGTGCTGATCATTTGGCTGACAGGCACTGTTGCCACTGCTGAGTAGGCCCTGATTGTGCGGCTGACAGGCGCTATGTAAGAGGCTGACAGGAGCTAATCAAGCAGCTGACAGGTGCTGATCACGCGGCTGAGGAGGCATTGATCGCGTGGCTGAGTAGGCGCAGATCAAGCGGCTGAGAAGCGTTGATCACGCGGTTGAGTAGGCGCAGATCATGTGGCTGAATAGGTGCAAATCAAGCGGCTGAGATGTGCTGATTGTATGGCTGAGTAGGCGCTGATTGTGTGGCTAAGTTTGTGTTGATCGCGCAACTGAGTTGGGGCTGATCGCGTGGCTGAGTAGGCACAGATTGCACGAATGACAGGCACTGATCGCGTGGCTGATTATGCGCTGAACAAGGGGCTGACAAGCAGTGATTGCGCGGGTGAGTAGGCGCTAAACAAGGGGCAGACCAGCGCTGATTGCATGACTGCATAGGCGCTGATCAATTGGCTGGGAGCTGCTGATGAAGCGGCTGATAGGCTCTGATCAATGGGCTCACAGGTGTTTTCAAGTGGCTGACATGCTTTGATCAAGCGGCTGACAGGCTCTGATTGTGCGACAGAGTAGGTGCTGATGATGTGGCTGACAGGCGCTGATCTAGAGGCTGAGAGAAATTGATGAAACAGCTGAATAGGCGCTGAACAGGTGGCTGTGTATACTCTAATGGTGCGGCTGAGTAGAGCTGATGAAGCGGCTGGTAGGCACTGATCACGGGGCTGAGTAGGTGCTGATCGAGCGGCTGAGTAGTCGCTGATTGAGTGGCTGATTAGGCCCTGATCAAGAAGCTTAAAAGCGCTGATCAAGCGGCCGACAGGTGCTGCTCAAGCTGCTGACAGTTGCTGCTCAAGTGGCTGATAGGTGCTGATCACATGGCCGAGTAGGCCCTGATCAAGACCCTGAGAAGCACTGATCGTGGGGCTGAGTAGGAACTGATCGCTTGGCTGTGTAAGCACTGATCAAGTGGCTCACTGGTGCTGATCAAGTGGCTGACAAGTGCTTGTCAAGTGTCTAATAGGTGCTGATCAGGCGGCTGACAGACTCTGATGGCGAGGCTGAGTAGGTGCTAAACAAGGGCCTGACCAGCGCTGATTGCGTGAATGAATGGGTGCTGATCGTGTGTCTGAGTCTGCGCAGATCAAGCAGCTGAGAGGCGCTGATCGTGGGCCTGAGTAGGCAGTGATGGTGGGGCTGAGTATGCGATGATCACAAGGCAGATTCGGTGCTGATCAAGCGGCTGACAGGTGCTGATCGTGGGGCTGACTAGGTGTTGATCATGCGGCTGAGTATGCAATGATCGCGCAGATGATTCGGTGTTGATCAAGCGGTTGACAGGTGCTGATCAAGCGGCTGACAGATGCTGATCACGGGGCTGACTAGGCGCTGATCGCGTGGCTGAGTAGGCGCTGATCACGTGGCTGAATAGGTGCTGTTCAATCAGTGGACAGGTGCTGATCAAGCGGCAGACAGGTACCGATCGCAAGGCTGAGTAGGTGCTGATCAAGTGGCTGAGTAGGTGCTGCTCAAGCGGCTGACAGGTGCTGATGCCGTGGCTGAATAGGAACTGATCACGCGGCTGAGTAGGCGATAATCAAGCAGCTGACAGGTGCTGATGAAGTGGATGAAAGGTGCTAATCAACTGTCTAATAGGTGCTTATCAAGCGGATGACAGACTTGATCGCGTGGTTGAGTAGGTGCTGAACAAGGGGCTTACAAGCGCTGATTGAGCCTCTGAGTAGGTGCCAATTGTGCGGCTGAGGAGGCACAGATCAAGCGTGTGACAGGAGCTTCTCAAGCGGCTGACAGGCACTGATCACACTGCTGAGTAGGCGCTGATAGCATGGCTGAGTAGGCGCAGATCAAGCGGCCGAGAAGCGTTGATCACGTGGTTGAGTAGGCGCAGATCATGTGGCTGAGTAGTTGCAAATCAATCGGTTGAGAGATGCTGATCGTGTGGCTGAGTAGGTGCTGATTGTGTGGTTGATTAGGCGCTGATTGTGTGGCTTAGTCTGTGTTGATTGTGCGGCTGAGTTGGGGCTGATCGCGTGGCTGAGTAGGCACAGATTGCACGAATGACAGGCACTGATCATCTGGCTGAGTATGCGCTGAACAAGGGGCTGACAAGCGCTGATTGCGCGGGTGAGTAGGCGCTGATTTTGCGGTGAATAGGCACAGATCAAGTGGTTGATAGGCGCTGATCGCGTGGCTGAGTAGGTGCTGATCGGGCCGATCTGTATGCGATGATCAAGTGGCTGACAGGCGCTGATCCAGCGGCTGACAGGCGTTGCTCAATCGGCTTACAAGCACTGATCAAACGGCTGACAGGTGCTGATCAGGTGGATGAGGAGGCGCTGATCGAGCAACTGACAGGAGCTGATTGCATGGCTCACAGGCGCTGATCAAGCAGCTAAGCTGTACTGATCATGTGGCTGACAGGCCCTGATCGTGCGGCTGTGTAGGCACTGATTATGTGGCTGATTAGACTCTGATCAAGAGGCTGACAGGTCCTCATTAAGTGGCTGATAGGCGCTGATCAAGTGTCTGACACGTGCTTCTCAAGCGGCTGTCAGGCGCTGATCATGTGGCTTCGTAGGCGCTGATCATGCTGTTCACTAGGTGCTGATCAAGTGGCTGACAGGCACTGATCAAACGGCTGACAGTGCAGTTCAAGCGGCTGACAGGCGCTGATTGCGTACCTGAAAGGTGCTGTTCACCTGGCTGAGAGTCTCTGATGGTGCAGCTGAGAATGCTCTGATTAAGTGGTTGACACGTGCTGATTGCGTGGCTGATTAGGCACTGAATATGTGGCTGAGTATACACTGATAGCACGGCTGAGTAGGCTCTGATTGCTTGGCTGAGGAGGTGCTCATTTCGCAGCTGAGTAGGTGCTGATCACGAGGCTGAGTACGCGCTAATGAACTGGCTGAGTAGGAGCTGATTGCATGGGTGAGAAGATGCTGATCATGCGGCTGACAGGTGCTTGTAAAGCGGCTGGAAGGCACTGATCACACAGGTGATTAGGCGCTGATTGCGCGGCTAATTAGACACTGAGAGCGCGGCTGAGTAGGCGCTGATTGTGCAGCTGAGTAGGGCCTCATCAAGCGGCTAACAGGTGCTGATTAAGAGGGTGACAGGTGCTGATAACGTGGCTGAGTAGGCACTGATTGCGCGACTGAGTAGGCAATCAACAGGCAGTCCACAGGCGCTTATCAGGTGGCTGAATAAGCGCTGATCATGCGTCAGAGTAGGCACTGATTAAGCGGCTGACAGGCGCTGATCCTGCGGCTGAAAGGCGCTGATCAAGCGGGTGACAGACTCTGATCACGAGGCGGAGTAGGAGATAATGCGCAGCTGAGTAGGAGCTGATTGTACAGCTGAATAGGCGCTGATCAAGCAGCTGACAACTGCTGATCAAGTGGCTGAAATATGCTGGTCAAGCGGTTGGTAGGTGCTTATCTAGCGGATGACAGGTGCTTCTCAAGTGGCTGACACTCGCTGATCACGCGTCTCAGTAGGCACTGATTGCGCGGCTGAGTAGGTGCTGTTCAAGTGGCTGACAGTTGCTTCTCAAGCGGATGACAGGCGCTGATCACGTAGATGTGTAGGCGCTGATTGCATGGCTGAAGAGGCGCAGATCAAGCGGCTGAGAAGCGTAGATCACGCAGTTGAGTAGGTGCATATCATGTGGCTGAGTAGGCGCACATCATGTGGCTGAGTAGGCGGAAATCAAGCGGTTGAGAAGTGCTGATCATGTGGCTGAGTAGGCGCTGATTGTGTGGCTAGTCTGTGTTGATCGCAAGGCTGAGTTGGGGCTGATCGCATGGCTGAGTAGGCTCAGATTGCACGAATGACAGGAACTGATTGGGTAGCTGAGTATGCGCTAAACAAGGGGCTGACAAGGGCTGATTGCGCGGGTGAGTAGGCGCTGATTGTGCCTATCTGTTGCTCTGATAAAGTGGCTGACAGGCACTGATCAAACGGCTGACAGGTGCTGATCACGTGGATGAGAAGGCTCTGATCGCGCCTCTGAGAGGAGCAGATTGTGCGGATCACAGGCGCTGATCAAGCAGATAAGAGGTACTGATCATGTGTCGGACAGGCGCTGATCACGCGGCTGCGTAGGCGCTGATCATGCAGCTGAGAAGACACGGATCATACGGCTCAGTAGGCACTGATCAAGTGGCTGAGAGGCGCTGATCAAGCGGCTGACAGGCGCTGTTCAAGTGGCTGACAGATGCTCATCAAGCGGCTGACAGTTGCTGATTATCCACTAAGTAGGTGCTGATCGAGCAGCTAGCAGGCACTGATCGCGTGGCTTACAGGCGCTGATCAAGCGGCTTGCAGGCGCTGATCAATTCGCTGAGAGGTGCTGATGAAGCCACTGATACGCGCTGATCAAGTGGCTCACAGGTGTTTTCAAGCGGCTGACATGCGCTGATCAAGCTGCTGACAGGCTCTGATCGAGAGGCTGAGAGAAATTGATCGCACGGCTGAATAGGCGTTGCACAGGTGGCTGTGTATACTCTGATGATGCGGCTGAGTAGGCGCTGATAAAGCGGCTGGGTAGGCGCAGATTGCGCAGCCGAGTAGGTGTTGATTAAGGAGCTGACAGGCGATATTCGTGTGGCTGAGTAGGCGCAGATCAAGCGGCTAATAGGCACTGAAATCAAGGCCTAGTAAGCACTGATCAAGCGGCCCAGAAGCGCTATTCAAGCGCCTGACAGGTGCTGATTGCTCGGCTGACAGGTGCTGATCGCACAGCCGAGTAGGCGCTGATCAAGCAGCTGACAACTGCTGATCAAGTGGCTGACAGGTGCTGATCAAGCGGTTGATAGGTGCTTATCTAGCAGATGACAGGTTCTTCTCAATTGGCTGACACTCGCCGATCGCGCGGCTCTGTAGGCACTGATTGCACAGCTGAGTAATCACTGTTCAAGTGGCTGACAGGTGCTTCTCAAGGGGCTGACAGGCGCTGATCACGCAACTGTGTAGGCGCTGATCACGTGGCTGATTAGGAGCATATCAAGCAGCTAAGAAGCGTTGATCAGGCGACTGAGTAGGTGCAAATCAATCGATTGAGAGGCGTTGATCATGTGGCTGAGTAGGCCCTGATTATGTGGTTAAGTCTGTGTTGATCGCGCGGCAGAGTTGGGGCTGATCGCGTGGCTGAGTATGCGCTGAACAAGGGGCTGACAAGCGCGGATTGCGCGGGTGAGTAGGCACTGCTCGTGCGGTTGAGTAGGCACAGATCAAGCGATTGAGTGTCGCTGATCATGCGGCTGATTAGGCTCTGATCGGGCCGATCTGTATGCACTTCTCAAATGGCTGACAGGCGCTGATCAAGTGGCTGAAAGGCGCTGGTTGCGCAGCTTACAGGCACTGATCAAGCGGTTTGTAGGCGATGATCAATTGGCTGAGAGGTGCTGATGAAGCGGCTCAGAGGCGCTGATGAAGTGGCTCACAGGTGTTTTCAAGCGGCTGACATGTGCTGATTAAGCAGCTGAAAGGCTCTGATCGTGCGGCTATGTAGGTGGTGATGACGTGGCTGACAGGCGCTGATCGAGAGGCTGAGAGAAATTGATCTCACGGCTGAATAGGCTCTGAACAGGTGGCTGTGTATACTCTGATGTTGCGGCTGAGTAGGTGCTGATGAAGTGGCTGGTTAGGTGCTGATTGCTCGGCTGAGTAGGCGATGATCAAGGGGCCAACAGGCTCTATTCGCGCGGCTGAGTAGGCGCAGATTAAGCGGCTAAGTGGCGCTGAACTCGAGGCTGAGTAGGTGCTGTTCAAGGGACTGAGAAGCGCTGATCAAGAGGCTGACAGATGCTGTTTGCTCGGCTGACAGGTGCTGATCGCGTGGCTGAGTAGGTGCTGATCGTGCAGGTGAGTAGGCACTGATCAAGCAGATGACAACTGCTGATCAAGTGGTTGAAAAGTGCTTATCGTGGAGATGATTAGGCGCTGATCACACGGCTGAGTAGGCACTGATCGTGTGGCTGACAGGCGCTGTGTAAGAGGCTGACAGGTGCTAATCAAGCGGCTGACAGGTGCTGATGGCGCTGCTGAGTAGGCGCTGATCACGTGGATGAGTAAGTTCTAATTGCGTTGCTGACAGATGCTGATCAAGCGGCTGACAGGCACAGATCGCATGGCTGTGTAGGCTCTGATCGTGCAGCTCACAGGCGCTTTGTAAGAGGCTGACAGTTGCTAATCAAGGGGCTGACATGTGCTGATCACGCGGCTGAGTAGGTGCTGATCACGTGGCTGAGTAGGCACTGATCGAGTGCCTGAGTAGGTGCTAATAACATGGCTGAGTAGGCCCTCATCAAGCGGCTGATTAGCCGCTGATCAAGAAGCTTACAAGCGCTGATCAAGCAGCTGACAGGTGCTGCTATAGTTGCTGACAGTTGCTGATCAAGTGGCTGATAGGTGCTGATCCAGCGTCTGACAGGCGTTGTTCAATCAGCTTTCAGGCACTGATCAATCGGCTGACATGTGCTGATCACGTGGATGAGTAGGTGCTGATCACGCCACTGACTGGAGCTGATTGAGCGGCTCACAGGTGCTGATCAAGCAGTTAAGAAGTCTGATCACGTGGCTGACAGGCGCTGATCACGTGGCTGTGTAGGCACTGATTATGTGGCTGATAAGATGTTGATCAAGCGGCTGACAGTTGCTGATCAAGCGGCTGACAGGTCCTGATCAAGCAGCTGACAGGAGCTGATCAAGAGGCTGACAGGTGCTGATGAAGCAGCTGATACTTGCTGATCAACGGGCTGACAGGTTCTTGTCAAGCGGCTGACAGGCGCTGATCCCGCGGATGAGTAGGCACTGATCGCGCGGCTGGTTAGGAGCTAATCAAGCTGCTGACAGGCGCTGATCAAGCCGCAGACAGACTCTGATCACGCAGCTGAGTAACCGCTGATGCGCGCCTGAGTAGGCGCTGATCTCACAGCTGAGAAACTGCTGATCAAGCGGCTCAGAGGAAATGATGAAGCGACTGACAGGTACTGATGAAGCGGCTGACCCGTGCATATCAAGTTGGTGACAGGTGCTGAGAAGGCACTGATTGCACTTCTTAGTAGGCGCTGATGAAGCAGCTGAGTAGGTGCTGATGAAGCAGCTGAGTAGGTGCTGATCGAGCAGCTCATTAGGTGCTGATCAAGAAGCTTACAAGCGCTGATCTAGGAGCCGACAGGTGCTGCTCAAGCTGCTGACAGTTGCTGATCAAGTAGCTGATAGGCGCTGATCAAGCGGCTGACAGGTGTTTTTCAAGCGGCTTAGAGTTGCTGATCACACGGCCGAGTAGGGGCTGATCAATACTATGAAAAGCGCTGATCATGAGGCTGAGTAGGAACTGATCACTTGGCTGTGTAGGCGCTGATCTAGTGGCTAACTGGTGCTGATCAAGCGGGTGACAGAATCTGATCACATGCATGATTAGGCACTGATCAAGCGGTTGTCAGGCCCTGTTCAAGCGGCTGTCAGGCGTTGATCAAGTGGCTGACATACTCTGATCACGCGGCAGAGTAGGCGCTAAAGCACAGCTGAGTAGGAGCTGATCACGCAGCTGAGAAGGCGGTGATCAAGTGGCTGACATGTGCTGATCAAGCGGCTGACCAATGGTGATCAAGCGGCTGACAGGTGCTGATTGCATGGCTGACTAGGCGCTGATCGTTCTGCTGAGTAGGTGCTGTTCAAGTGGCTGACAGGCGCTGATCAAGCGGCTGACCAATGGTGATCCAGCGGCTGACAGGCGCTGATCGTGGGGAGGATAAGGCGCTGATAGCGTGGCTGAGTAGATGCTGAATGAGGGGTAACTATGTGCTGATCGCGTGGCTAAGTAGGTGCTGATCACGTGGCTGGTTGGGGGCTGATCAAGGGGCTGAGGGGCACTGATTGTGCGGCTGAGTAGGCGCTGATCATGCCGTTCATTAGGTGATGATCAATCGGCTGACAGGCGCTGTTCAAACCGCTGAAGCGTGCTAATCAAGCGGCTGACAGTTGATGATCGCACGGCTTAATAGGCACTGATCGCATGCCTGAAAGGCGCTGACCACGTGGCTAACAAGTGCCGATCAATCGGCTGACAGGCGCTGATCACACAGCTGAGTAGGCACTGATCGTTTGGCTGACAGGTGCTGTGTAAGAGGCTGACAGGTGCTAATCAAGTGGCTGACAGATGATGATCACACAGCTTAATAGGCGTTGATCACATGCCTGAAAGGCGCTGACCACGTGGCTGACAGGTGCTGATCAATCGGCTGACAGGCGCTGATCGCACAGCTGAGTAGGCACTGATTGTGTGGCTGACAGGCTCTGTGTAAGAGGCTTACAGGTGCTAATCAAGTGGCTGACAGGTGCTGATCGAGTGGCTAAGTAGGCGCTGATCACGTGGCTGAGTAGGCGCTGATCGAGTGGCTGATTAGGCACTGATCAAGAAGCTTACAAGCGCTGATCAAGCGGCCAACAGGTGCTGCTCAAGCTGCTGACAGTTGTTGATCAAGTGGCTGATAGGCGCTGATCAAGTGGCTGACAGGTGTTTTTGAAGTGGCGGACAGTTGCTTAACGCACGGCCGAGTAGGCGCTGATCAAGAGGCTGAGAAGCACTGATCGTGAGGCTGAGTAGGAACTGATCGCTTCACTGTGTAGGTGCTTATCAAGCGGCTGACAGGTGCTGATCAAGAGGGTGACACACTCCGATCACGTGGCAGAATAGGCGCTAATGCACAGCTGAGTAGGAGCTCATCGCGCAGCTGAGAAAGTGCTGATCAATCTGCTGACATGCACTGATCAAGCGGCTGACAGTTCCTGATTAATCAGCTGACAGTCGCTGATCACGGGGCTGAGAAGGCGTTGATCTCGAGGCTGAGTAGGTGCTGATCACGAGGCTGATTCAGTGTTGATCACGCTGCTATGTAGGCACTCATTATGTGGCTGATTAGACGCTGGTCAATTGGCTGACAGTTGCTGATCAAGCGGATGACAGGTCCTGATTAAGTGGCTGACAGGCGCTGATCAAGTGTCTGACATGCGCTTCTCAGGCGGCTGACAGGTGATGATCATGTAGGTTAGTAGGCGCTGATCGTGCTTTTCACTATGCGCAGATCAAGTGGCTGACAGCGCTGATCAAACGGCTGACAGGCGCAGTTCAAGCGACTGACAGGTGCTGATCACATGGCTGAATATGCAGTGATCGCGTACCTGAAAGGTGTTGATCACCTGGCTGAGAGGCAGTGATGGCGGGGCTGAGAATGCTCTGATCAAGTGGCTGACACGTGCTGATCGCGTGGCTGAGTAGGCGCTGATCATTCAGTCGAGTAGGCGCAGATAGTGTGGCTGAGTAGTTGCTGTTCAAGCGGCTGACGAATGCTAATCAAGCAGCTGACAGGCGCTGATGGCGGGGCTGACTAGGCGCTGATCACTCGGCTGACAGCTGCTAATTAACCGCCTGACAGGCGCTGATTGCGGGGCTGAGAAGGCACTGATCGCGAGGCTGAGTAGGTACTGATCACGAAGCTGATTCAGTTTTGATCATGCTGCTATGTAGGCACTCATTATGTGGCTGATTAGATGCTGATCAATGGCTGACAGTTGTTGATCAAGCGGCTGACAGGTCCTGATTAATGAGCTGACAGGCGCTGATCAAGTGTCTGACACGTGCTTCTCAGGCAGCTGACAGGCGATGATCATGTATGTTAGTAGGCGCTGATCGTGCATTTCACTATGCGCAGATCAAGTGGCTGACAGCGCTGATCAAACGGCTGACAGGTGCAGTTCAACCGACTGAAAGGTGCTGATCACGTGGCTGAATATGCACTGATTGCGTTCCTGAAAGACGCTGATCACCTGGCTGAGAGGCAGTGATGGCGGGGCTGAGAATGCTCTGATCAAGTGGCTGACACGTGCTGATTGCGTGGCTGATTTGGCGCTGAACACCTGGCTGAGTAGACACTGATAGCACGGCTGAGTAGGCGCTGATTGTGCAGCTGAGTAGGCCCTCATCAAGCGGCTAACAAGTGCTGATTAAGATGGTGACAGGTGCTGATAACGTGGCTGTATAGGAACTGATTGCGTGACAGAGTAGGTGATCAACAAGCTGTCGAAAGGTGCTTGTTGGGTGGCTGAGTAAGCGCTGATCGTGTGTCTGATTAGGCGGTGATCACGGGGTGACAGGCACTGATCAAGTGGGTGACAGACTCTGATCACATGGCTGATTAGGCCCTGATCAATCAGCTGTCAGTCACTGATCAAGAGGCTGACAGACTGTGATCATGCCGCGGAATAGGCACTAATGTGCAGCTGTGTAGGAGCTGATCGCACAGCTGAGAAGGGAAAGACGCGCTCCCCTCGCCATGCACATGGAGACCTGACATCCTCGGCGCCACACGAGAGGCTCCCTGAGCTCTCCTTCGTACTTCGTGAGAAAACCCCCAGTGGAGCTGCAACTCGAGGAAACCCAGGAGAGGCCCCCATCATCGCGAGACAAGGGGCTTCTTGTCCTGCGTGGCCTGGAGAACAATCCCGAGCATCTCTCCAAATAGAAGAGGAGGCTTGACTCCTTTTAGGCCACTCAGTGAGCTCAAAGAGATACGTGTCGCCACTCGAGAGGACAGCGGAGGCCTTTGCTTGCCCTCGAGACGAGGCCTGACTCCCCGGCTGAGTCTGGAATGCCACCCCGAGATCCCTGTCTTCCCTTGAGAAGAATATTAGGTCCTGGACACACGCCTAGATGAGGTCTCTTTGGCCCTGTGGTGACTCGAGCGCAACCCCCATCTTTCCCTCACAACTCGAAAGGAAGATTGGGCTTCCGTGGGCCAACAAAAGAGGAAGCCTGAAATCCAAGTCGTAACACCAGAATCACGCCAAACTCGAGAAAAACCACGTCTTTGCAAGATGAGGCCCTTGCCCGCTACAGCGTCTCAGGAGAAGTCCCATGTGCCGTCCTGAGGTGCGCAACGGTTAATGACAACCTTGAGGCGACCCCAAAAGTTCCTCGACAGGCTGGACTACCTCGAGGGGAACACCGAGTTTCCTGGAACCACTTCATCTGAGCCCCTTCTACCCTCCTGATCGCGATAGGAGAGTTGATTCTCCTGCTTTGTCTGGAAGGGGTTCCCGGACTTCCCAGCTCACCTCAGGATGAGGATGGTCTCAGGAGGAAATTCGAGACTCGCCACGTGGGCGGTGCCACATGCCGAACAACCCCGATTTCCCGGTCTGCTCCTCAATAACAAACCGATGCCCGGACACCTCTTCGAAGGAAACACTGTGGATGAAAGCACAACGAGAAGGGGCACAGACACCACAGTGCATCGTCTGGAAAACACTGCAGGTTCAGCACACAGCTTGACAAGGGGACTGAGACCCCCTTGACGAATCGAGAGGCCAGTGGGGTGCCATTCCTCTGACCACACAAGGCCTGACTATCCTGTACCAACTCTGCAGGGACCCTGCGATCAGAGTCCGAAATGGAGAGGAAGCCTGAGGGTCCTGCCTCCAGTCGAGACGAGGCCCTCTTCCATCGCACCAAACCCAGTGGAGTCCCGAGAGGCCCTGCGAACTCCACCGTCTCCCTCACCTCTCAGAGGCACCCTGGGAATTTCCCTAAAGTCACCGGCAGAAGACGAGGGGAATGAGGGTTTCCTGCCGCAATGCGAGAAAGACTTCCAGAGTCTTTCTTCAACGCGTGCTGAGGCCCTAGGCCCCTCCCATGACTCGAGGGCAAGGACGCGCTCCCCCTCACTCCACGCATACAGACCTGACGTCCCTGGCGCCACGCCAGAGGCTCCCTGTGCTCCCCGTCGTACCTCGGGAGCAAACCCCCAATGGCGCCGCAGCTCGAGGAAAGCCAGGAGACGTCCCCGTCATCGCGAGATGAGCGCCTTCTTGTCCCGCGTGGCCTGGAGAGCAATCCCGAGTCCTCTCTCCAAACGGAAGAGGAGGCTTGACTCCCTTTAGGCCACTCAGTGGGCTCCAAGAGATACGCGTCGCGACGCGAGGGGAGAGCGGATGCCTTTGCTTCCCCTCGAGACGAGGCCTGACTCGCCGGCTGAGTCTGGGATGCAACCCCGAGATCCCTGTCTTCCCTTGGCAGGAATACTGGGTCCTGGACACACGCCTAGATGAGGTCTCTTTGGCCCTGCAGTGACTCGAGCGCAACCCCCAGCTTTCCCTCGCCACTCGAATGGACGATTGGGCTTCCCTGGGCCAACCCAAGAGGAAGGATGAAACCCCGTCGTAACTCGCGAGTCCCTCCGCAGCTCAAGAAAAACCACGTGGTTCCAACGTCTCCGCACGATGAGGCCCTCGCCCACTACGGCGTCTCAGGAGAAGTCCCGTGTGCCCTCCTGAGGGGCGCAACGGTTCCTGACACCCTTGAGGGGACCCCAAAAGGTCCCCGACAGGCCGGTCTCCCTCGAGGGGAACACCGAGGTTCCCGGCACCGCTTCACCTGAGCCCCTTCACCCCTCCTGATCGCGCCAGGAGAGTCGATTCCCCTGCTTGGTCTGGAAGGGGTTCCTGGCCTTCCCGGCGCACCTCAGGATGAGGCCGGTCCCACGAGGAAAGTCGAGTCTAGCCACGTGGGCGGTGCCACATGCCGAACGACCCCGATATGCAGGTCCGGTCCTGAACAAGAACCCGGTGCCCGGACACCTCGTCGAAGGCAACCCTGTGGACGAAGGCACAACGCGAAGGGGCACTGACACCCCCGTGCGTCGTCCGGAAACACCCGCACGTTCCGCACACCGCTTGACAAGGGGCCTGAGACCCCCTGAACGACTCGAGAGGCCAGCGGGGTTCCATTGCTCAGACACGACGAGGCCGGACTCTCCTGTCCCAACTCTGCAGGGACCCTGCGATCGGAGTCCGAAACGGGGAGGAAGCCTGAGTGTTCTGTCTCCACATGAGACGAGGCCCTCTTCCATCGCGCCAAAGTCAGTGGAATCCTGAGAGGCCCCGCCAACTCCACCATCTCCCTCGCCTCTCAGAGGCACCCTGGGAAGTTCCCTAAGGTCACCGGCAGAAGTCGAGGGGATCGAGGGTCTCCTGCCGCACCGCGAGAAAGACCTCGTGATTGTTTGGCTGACAGGTGCTCTGTAAGAGGCTGACAGGTGCTAATCAAGCGGCTGACAGTTGCTGATCACACGGCTTAATAGGCGTTGATCACATGCCTGAAAGGCGCTGACCACGTGGCTGACAGGTGCTGATCAATCGGCTGAAAGGCGCTGATCACACAGCTGAGTAGGCACTGATTGTGTGGCTGACAGGCTCTGTGAAAGAGGCTTACAGGTGCTAATCAAGCGGCTGACAGGTGCTGATCGAGCGGCTAAGTAGGCGCTGATCACGTGGCTGAGTAGGCGCTGATCGTGCGGCTGGGTGGGCACTGATCACATGGCTGAGTAGGCGCTGATCGAGTGGCTGATTAGGCACTGATCAAGAAGCTTACAAGCGCTGATCAAGCGGCCGACAGGTGCTGCTCAAGCTGCTGACAGTTGTTGATCAAGAGGCTGACAGGTGTTTTTGAAGTGGCTGACAGTTGCTTAACACACAGGGGAGTAGGCGCTGATCAAGAGGCTGAGAAGCACTGATCGTGAGGCTGAGTAGGAACTGATCACTTGGCTGTGTAGGTGCTGATCAAGCAGCTGACAGGTGCTGATGAAGCGGGTGACACACTCTGATCACGCGGCAGGATAGGCGCTAATGCACAGCTGAGTAGGAGCTCATCACGCAGCTGAGAAAGCGCTGATCAATCCGCTGACATGCGCTGATCAAGCAGCTGAGAGGTCCTGATTAATCGGCTGACAGGCGCTGATCGTGGGGCTGAGAAGGCACTGATCTCGAGGCTGAGTAGGTGCTGATCACGCGGCTGATTCAGTGTTGATCACGCTGCTATGTAGGCACACATTATAAGGCTGATTAGACGCTGATCAATTGGCTGACAGTTGCTGATCAAGCGGATGAAAGGCCCTGATTAAGTGGCTGACAGGCGCTGATCAAGTGTCTGAGATGTGCTTCTCAGGTGGCTGACAGGCGATGATCATGTAGGTTAGTAGGCGCTGGTCGTGCTTTTCACTATGCGCAGATCAAGTGGCTGACAGCGCTGATCAAACAGCTGACAGGTGCAGTTCAAGCGACAGACAGGTGCTGATCACGTGGCTGAATATGCACTGATCGTGTACCTGAAAGGTGCTGATCACCTGGCTGAGAGGCAGTGATGCCGGGGATGAGAATGCTCTGATCAAGTGGCTGACACGTGCTGATCGCGTGGCTGAGTAGGCGCTGATCATTCATTCGAGTAGGCGCATATAGTGCGGCTGAGTATTTGCTGTTCAAGCAGCTGACAGGCGCTGATCAAGCGGCTGACCAATGCTAATCAAGCAGCTGACAGGTGCTGATTTCATGGCTGACTAGGCGCTGATCGCTCGGCTGACAGCTGCTAATTAACCGGCTGACAGGCGCTGATCGCGGGGCTAAGAAGGCGCTGAACACCTGGCTGAGTAGACACTGATAGCACAGCTGAGTAGGCGCTGATTTGCAGCTGAGTAGGCCCTCATCAAGCGGCTAACAGGTGCTGATTAAGATGGTGACAGGTGCTGATAACGTGGCTGTATAGGCACTGATTGCGTGACTGAGTAGGCGATCAACAAGCTGTCGACAGGCGCTTGTTGAGTGGCTGAGTAAGCGCTGATCGTGCGTATGAGTAGGCGGAGATCAAGGGGTGACAGGCGCTGATCAAGTGGGTGACAGACTCTGATCACATGGCTGATTAGGCCCTGATCAATCAGCTGTCAGTCACTGATCAAGAGGCTGACAGACTGTGATCATGCCGCGGAATAGGCACTAATGTGCAGCTGTGTAGGAGCTGATCGCACAGCGGAGAAGGGAAACACGTGCTTCCCCTCGCCACGCACATGGAGACCTGACCTCCTAGGGGCCACACGAGAGGCTCCCTGAGCTCTCCATCGTGCTTCGTGAGAAAACCCCCACTGGTGCCGCAGCTCGAGGAAACCCAGGAGAGGCCCCCGTCATCGAGAGACGAGGGACTTCTTGTCCTGCGTGGCCTGGAGAACAATCCCGAGCCTCTCTCCAAACAGAAGAGTAGGCTTGACTCCCTTTAGGCCACTCAGTGGGCTCGAAGAGATACGCATCGCAACTCGAGAGGAGAGCGGAGGCCTTTGCTTGCCATCGAGACGAGGCCTGATTCCCCGGCTGAGTCTGTAATGCCAACCCGAAATCCCTCTCTTCTCTTGAGAAGAATATTAGGTCCTGGACACACGCTTAGATGAGGTCTCTTTGGCCCTGCGGTGACTCGAGCGCAACCCCCAGCTTTCCCTCACAACTCGAATGGAAGATTGGGCTTCCCTGGGCCAACCCAAGAGGAAGGCTGAATTCCAAGTCGTAACACCAGAATCATGCCAAACTCGAGAAAAACCACGTCTTCGCAAGATGAGGCCCTTGCCCGCTACAGCGTCTCAGGAGAAGTCCCATGTGCCGTCCTGAGGTGCGCAACGGTTACTGACACCCTTGAGGCGACCCCGAAAGTACCCCGACAGGCCGGTCTCCCTCGAGGGGAACACCGAGGTTCCCGCAATGCTTCATCTCAGCCCCTTCTCCCCTCCTGATGACGAAAGGAGAGTCGATTCCCCTGCTTTGTCTGGAAGGGGTTCTCGGCCTTCCTGGCGCACCTCAGGATGAGGCCGGTCTCACGAGGAAATTTGAGACTCGCCACGTGGGCAGTGCCACATGCCGAACGACCCCGATTTCCCGGTCCCCTCCTAAATAAGAACCCGATGCCCGGACACGTCTTCGAAGGCAACCCTGTGGATGAAGGCACAATTCAAAGGGGCACTGACACCCCCGTGCAATGTCCGGAAAAAACCGCAGTTTCTGCACACAGCTTGACAAGGGGCCTGAGACCCCCTGCACGACTCAAGAGGCCAGAGGGCTTCCATTCCTCAGACAAGACGAGGCCGGACTCTCCTGTCCCAACTCAGCAGGGACCCTGCGATCGGAGTCAGAAACGGAGAGGAAGCCTGAGGGTCCTGTCTCCACTCAAGACGAGGCCCTCTTTCATTGGGCCAAACCCAGTGGAGTCCCGAGAGGCCCTGCCAACTCCACAGTCTCACTTACCTCTCACAGGCACCCTGGGACGTTCCCTAAGGTCACCGGCAGAAGTCGAGGGGAATGAGGGTTTCCAGCCGCAACGCAAGAAAGACCTCGAGAGTCCTTCTTAAACGTGTCCTGAGGCCCTAGGCCCCTCCCATGACTCGAGGGCAAGGACGCACTCCCCATCACCACGAGCCTGGAGACCTGACGTCCCTGGGGCCACATGAGAGGCCCCCTGCGCTCCCCGTCCTACCTTGGGAGCAAACCCCCACTGGCGCCGCAGCTCGAGGAAACCCATGTGACACACCCGTCACCACTAGATGAGGGCCTTTGTGTCCCGCATGGCCTGGAGAGCAATCCCGAGTCCTCTCTCCAAACGGAAGAGGAGGCTTGACTCCTGTTAGGCCACTCAGTGGACTCCAAGAGATACGCGTCGCGACGCGAGGGGAGGGCGGAGGACTTTGCTGCCCCTCAAGACGAGGCCTGACTCGCCGGCTGAGACTGGGATGCAAACCCGAGATCTGAGATGAGCGCCTACTCAGCCGCGTGATCAGCGCCTACTCAGGCACTCGATCAGTGCCTATTCAGCCACGTGATCAGCACCTACTCAGCCACGCGATCAGCACCTGTCAGCCACTTGATTAGCAACTGTCAGCCTCTTACAAAGCGCCTGTGAGCTGCACGATCAGAGCCTACTCAGCCATGCGATCAGAGCCTGTCAGCCGATTGATCAGCATCTGTCAGCAACACGATTAGAGCTTACTCATCCACGTGATCAGCGCCTACTTAGCAGCGCCATCAGCACCTGTCAGCCTCTTGATTAGCACCTGTCAACCTCTTACACAGCACATGTCAGCCACACGATCAGTGTCTACTCAGCCGCGCGATCAGCGCCTAATCATCTCCACAATAAGCACCTTTCAGCCACTTGATCAGCAGTTGCCAGCTGCTTGATCAGTGCCTACTCACCTGCGCGATCAGCACCTACTCAGCCACGCGATCAGCACCTGTCAGCCGAGCAAACAGCACCTGTCAGCCTCTTGATCAGCGCTTCTCAGTCCCTTGATCAGCGCCTACTCAGCCTCGAGTTCAGCGCCTCTTAGCCGCTTGATCTACGCCTACTCAGCCACGCGAATAGCGCATGTTGGCCCCTTGATCATCACCTACTCAGCTGAGCAATCAGCACCTAACCAGCCTCTTCATCAGCGCCTACTCAGCCGCAACATCAGAGTATACACAGCCACCTGTTCCGAGCCTATTCAGCCGTGAGATCAATTTCTCTCAGCCTCTCGATCAGAGCCTGTCAGCCACGTCATCATCGCCTACTTAGCCGCACGATCAGAGCCTTTCAGCTGTTTGATCAGCGTATGTCAGCCGCTTGAAAACACCTGTGAGCCGCTTGATCAGAGCCTATCAGCCACTTCACCAGCACCTCTCAGCCAATTGATCAGCACCTGCAAGCCGCTTTATCAGCGCCTGTAAGCGGCCAATCAGCGCCTTTTAGCCCCTTGATGAGGGCCTGCCAGCCACTTGATCAGTGCCTACTGAGCCGTACGATCCCTGCCTACTCAGCAGCGTGATCAGCGCCTTTCAGCCCCTTGATGAGCGCCTTCCAGCCACTTGATCAGTGCCTACTGAGCCGTACGATCTGTGCCTACTCAGCAGCGCAATCAGCGCCTTTCAGCCCCTTGATGAGTGCCTGCCAGCCACTTGATCAGCGCCTATGAGCCGCTTCATCAGCACCTCTCAGCCAATTGATCATCGCCTACAAACCGCTTGATCAGCGCCTGTAAGCCGCGCAACCAGCGCCTTTCAGCCACTTGATCAGCGCCTGTCAGCCACTTGATCAGTGCATACAGATCGGCCCGATCAGAGCCTAATCAGCCACACGATCAGCGACACTCAATCGCTTGATCTGTGCCTACTCAACCGCACGAGCAGCACCTACTCACCCACGCAATCAGCGCTTGTCAGCCCCTTGTTCAGCGCATACTAGGCCACGCGATCAGCCCCAACTCAGCTGCGCGATCAACACAGACTTAACCACATAATCAGGGCCTACTCAGCCACACGATCAGCGCCTCTCAACTGATTGATTTGCGCCTACTCAGCCACGTGATCAACGCTTCTTAGCCGCTTGATATGCTCCTACTCAGCCACGTGATCAGCGCCTACACAGTTGCGTGATCAGGGCCTGTCAGCCCCTTGAGAAGCACCTGTCAGCCACTTGAACAGTGATTACTCAGCTGCGCAATCAGTGCCTACAGAGCCGTGCGATCGGCGAGTGTCAGCCAATTGAGAAGCACCTGTCATCTGCTAGATAAGCGCCTATCAACCGCTTGATCAGCACCTGTCAGCCACTTGATCAGCAGTTGTCAGCTGCTTGATCAGCACCTACTCGGCTGCGCGATCAGCACCTGTCAGCCACTTGAATAGCGCTTCGGGGCCGCTTGTTCAGCGCCTACTAGGCCTCGATTTCAGCGCCTATTAGCCGCTTGATCTGCGCCTACTCAGCCACACGAATATCACCTGTCGGCTCCTTGATCAACGCCTACTCACCCGCGCAATCAGCGCCTACCCAGCCGCTTTATCAGCACCTACTCAGCCACACCATCAGAGTATACACAGCCACCTGTGCAATGCCTATTCAGCCGTGCGATCAATTTCTCTCAGCCTCTCGATCAGAGCCTGTCAGCAACTTGATCAGCGCATGTCAGCTGCTTGAAAACACCTGTGAGCCGCTTGATCAGCGCCTATCAGTGGCTTCATCAGCACCTCTCAGTCAATTGATCAGCGCGTGCAAGCCGCTTGATCAGCGCCTGTAAGCCGCGCGATCAGCACCTGCTAGCTGCTCGATCAGCACCTACTTAGTGGATAATCAGCAACTGTCAGCCGCTTGATGAGCATCTGACAGCCACTTGAACACCGCCTCTCAGCCGCTTGATCTGTGCCAACTCAGCCACACGATCATCGCCTATGCAGTCACGCAATCAGCGCTGGTCAGCCCCTTGTTTAGCGCCTACGCAGCTGCGTGATCAGCGCCTGTCCGACACATGATGAGTACCTCTCATCTGCTTGATCAGCGCCTGTGATCCGCACAATCAGCTCCTGTCAGAGGCGCGATCAGCGCCTTCTCATCCACGTGATCAGCACCTGTCAGCCGTTTGATCAGCGCCTCTCAGCCACTTGATCAGCGCCTAATGAGCCGTATGATCCGTGTCTACTCAGCTGCATGATCAGCGCCTCTCAGCCGCTTGATCTGTGCCGACTCAGCCACACGATCATCGCCTATGCAGTCACGCAATCAGCGCTGGTCAGCCCCTTGTTTAGCGCCTATGCAGCCGCGTGATCAGCGCCTGTCCGACACATGATGAGTACCTCTTATCTTCTTGATCAGCGCCTGTGATCCGCACAATCAGCTCCTGTCAAAGGCGCGATCAGCTCCTTCTCATCCACGTGATCAGCACCTGTCAGCCGTATGATCAGTGCCTGTCAGCCACTTTATCAGAGCAACAGATCGGCACAATCAGTGCCTACTCACCCGCGCAATCAGCACTTGTCAGCCCCTTGTTCAGCACATACTCAGCCACCCGATCAGTTCCTGTCATTCGTGCAATCTGAGCCTACTCAGCCATGCGATCAGCCCCAACTCAGCCTTGTGATCAACACAGACTAGCCACACAATCAGCGCCTACTCAGCCACACGCTCAGCGCTTCTCAAGCGCTTGATTTCCTCCTATTCAGCCACATGATGTGCGCCTACTTAACTGCGTGATCTACGCTTCTCAGCCGCTTGATCTGCGCCTCTTCAGCCATGCAATCAGCGCCTATTCAGCTGCGTGATCAGCGCCTGTCATCCGATTGAGAAGCGCCTGTCAGCCACTTGAACAGCGCCTACTCAGCCGCGCAATCAGTGCCTACTGAGCCGCGTGATCAGCGAGTGTCAGCCACTTGAGAAGCACCTGTCATCTGCTGGATAAGCACCTACCAACCGCTTGACCAGCACCTTTCAGCCACTTGATCAGCAGTTGTCAACTGCTTGATCAGTGCCTATTCAGCTGTGCAATCAGCTCCTTTTCAGCTGCGCATTAGCTCCTACTCCGCCACATGATCAGAGTCTGTCACCCGCTTGATCAGCGCCTGTCAGCCGCTTAATCAGCGCCTACTCTGACGCATGATCAGTGCTTATTCAGCCACCTGATAAGCGCCTGTCGACTGCTTGTTGATTGCCTACTCAGTCGCGCAATCAGTGCCTACTCAGCCACGTTATCAGCACCTGTCACCCTCTTAATCAGCACCTGTTAGCCCCTTGATGAGGGCCTACTCAGCTGCACAATCAGCGCCTACTCAGCCATGCTCTCAGTGCCTAATTAGCCGCGCGATCAGCGCCTAATCAGCTGTGTGATCAGTGCCTTCCAGCCGCTTTACAAGCACCTGTCAGCCGCATGATCAGCATCTACTCACCCACGCAATCAGCTCCTACTCAGCCAGTTCATTAGCGCGTACTCAGCCTTGTGATCAGCACCTACTCAGCTGCGAAATGAGCACCTCCTCAGCCAAGCAATCAGAGCCTACTCAGCCGTGCTATCAGTGTATACTCAGCCACATATTCAGCGCCTAATCAGCCACGCCATCAGCACGTGTCAACCACTTAATCAGAGCATTCTCAGCTGCACTATCAGCGACTATCATCCAGGTGAACAGCACCTTTCAGGTATGCGATCAGCGCCTGTCAGCCACTTGAACTGCACTGTCAGCCGTTTGATCAGTGCCTGTCAGCCACTTGATCAGCACCTAGTGAACAGCATGAACAGCGCCTACGAAGCCACATGATCAGCGCCTGACAGCCGCTTGAGAAGCACGTGTCAGACACTTGATCAGCGCCTGTCAGCCACTTGATCATCGCATACAGATCGGCCCGATCAGCACCTACTCAGCCGCGCGATCAGCGCCTCTCAACCACTTGATCTGTGCCTACTCAACAGCAAAATCAGCGCCTACTCACCCGCGCAATCAGCGCTTGTCAGCCCCTTGTTCAGCGCATACTCAGCCAGATGATCAGTGCCTGTCTCTCGGGCAATCTGTGCCTACTCAGCCACGCAATCAGCCCCAACTCAGCCACACAATCAACACAGACTAAGCCACACAATCAGCGCCTAGTCAACCACACAATCAGCACCTACTCAGCCACACGATCAGCATCTCTCAACCGATTGATTTGCAACTACTCAACCACATGATCTGCGCCTAATCAACCACGTGATCAACACATCTCGGCCGCTTGATCTGCGCCTACTCAGCCATGCTATCAGCGCCTACTCAGCAGCGTGATCAGTGCCTGTCAGCCGCTTGAGAAGCTCCTGTCACACGCTTGATCTGTGCCTCCTCAGCCGCACAATTGGCACCTACTCAGAGGCTCAATCAGCACTTGTAAGCCCCTTGTTCAGCACCTAATCAACCATGTGATCAAGTCTGTCATCCGCTTGATAAGCACCTATTAGACACTTGATTAGCACCTTTCATCCACTTCATCAGCACCTGTCAGCTGCTTGATTATCGCCTACTCAGCCGCGTGATCAGTTACTATTCAGCCACGGCATCAGTGCCTGTCAGCTGCTTGAGCAGCGCCTACTCAGCCACTTGATCAGCACCTACTCAGCCTTGCGATCAGTACCTGTCTGCTGCTTGATCAGCACCTGTCCACCGATTGAACAGCGCCTATTCAGCCACGCGATCAGCGCCTACTCGGGCCACGTGATCAGCGCCTAGTCAGCCCCGTGATCAGCATCTGTCAGCCGCTTGATCAGCACCTGTCAGCCGCTTGATCAACACCAAATCAGCTGTGCGATCATCGCACACTCAGCCGCATGATCAGCGCCTAGTCATCCCCGTGATCAGCACCTCTCAGCCCCGTGATCAGCACCTGTCAGCCGCTTGATCAGCACCTGCCAACCACTTGATCAGCACTGAATCAGCCGTGCGAACATCGCATACTCAGCCCCACCATCACTGCCTACTCAGCCCCACAATCAGCGCCTCTCAGCTGCTTGATCTGCGCAGACTCAGCCACACAATCAGCGCCTATTCATTCACGCTATCAGCACTGGTCAGGCCCTTGTTTAGCGCCTACTCAGCCGCGCCATCAGAGTCTGTCAGCCACCTGATCAGTACCTATTAGACACTTGACAAACACTTGTCAGCCACTTGATCATCACCAGTGAGCCGCTTGATCAGTGCTTACACAGCCAAGCGATCAGTTCCTACTCAGCCCCACGATCAGTGCTTCTCAGCGTCTTGATCAGGGCCTACTCGGCCATGTGATCAGCACCTATCAGCCACTTGAGCAGCACCTGTCAGCCGCTTGATCAGCGCTTTTAAGCTTCTTGATCAGGGCCTAATCAGCCGCTCAATCAGCACCTACTCAGCCCCGTGATCAGCGCCTACTCTGCCGCGCAATCAGCGCCTACCCAGCTGCTTCATCAGCTCTACTCAGCCGCACCATTAGAGTATACACAGCCACCTGTTCAGCGCCTATTCAGCTGTTTCATCAATTTCTCTCAGCCTCTCGATCAGCACCTGTCAGCCACATCATCAGCACCTACTCTGTCGCACAATCAGAGCCTGTCAGCCGCTTGATCAAAGCATGTCAGCCACTTGAAAACACCTGTGAGCCCATTGATCAGAGCCTATCAGCTGCTTCATCAGCACCTCTCAGCCAATTGATCAGCGCCTATGCAGTCATGCAGTCAGCGCTGGTCTGCCCCTTGTTTAGTGCCTAGTCACCCGCGCAATCAGAGCTTGTCATCCCCTTGTTCAGCGCATAATCAGCCACGCGATCAGTGCCTGTCATTTGTGCAATCTGTGCCTACTCAGCCACACGATCAGCCCCAACTCAGCCACGCGATCAACACAGACTTAGCCACACAATCAGCGCCTACTCAGCCATACGATCAGCACATCTCAGCCGCTTGATTTGCACCTATTCAGCCACATGATCTGCGCCTACTCAACCGCGTGATCAACGCTTCTCAGCCTCTTGATCTGTGCCTACTCAGCCACGCGATCAACGCCTCCTCAGCCGCGTGATCAGCACCTGTCAGCCGCTTGATTAGCTCCTGTCAGCCTCTTACATAACGCCTGTCAGCCGCACAATCAGTGCCTACTCAGCGGTGGCATCAGTGCCTGTCAGCCAAATGATCAGCACCTGTCAGCCGCACGATCAGCGACTGTCAGGCATGCGATAAGCGCCATCTAAGCCGTGTGATCAGCAGCTGTCAGCCACTTGATCAGCACCTGTAAGCAGCTTGAACAGCGCCTGGCAGACACTAGATAATCACCTACTGACCGGCACGATCAGGGTCTACTCAGCCGCACGATCAGAGCCTGTCAGCCGCTTGATCAGTACATGTCAGCTGCTTGAAAACACCTTTGAGACGATTGATCAGCGCTTATCAGCCGCTTCATCAGCACCTCTCAACCAATTGATCAGCACTTCTAAGCCGCTTGATCAGCGCATGTAAGCAGCGCGATCAGTGCACACTTGATCAGCACCTATCAGCCACTTAATCAGGACCTGTCAGCCGCTTGATCAGCGTCTAATCAGCCACATAATCAGTGCCTACACAGCTGTGTGATCAGGGCCTGTCAGCCACATGATCAGTACCTCTTAGCTGCTGGGTCAGCGCCTTTTAGCCGCGCAATCATCTCCTGTCACTTGTGTGATCAGCGCCTACTCATCCACGTGATCAGCACCTGTCAGCCGTTTGATCAGTGCCTGTAAGCCGATTGAACAACGCCTGTCACCTGCTGGATCAGCACCTGTCAGCCACTTGATCAGCGCATACAGATCGGCGCGATCAGCCCCTACTGAGCCGCGCGATCAGCGCCTCTCAACCGCTTGATCTGTGCCTACACAACCGCACGATCATCGCCTACTCACCCGCGCAATCAGCGCTTACTTAGCCGCGCGATCAGCGCCTATTCAGCCGCGTGATCAGCACCTTCCAGCTGCTTTACAAGCACCTGTCAGATGCCTGATCTGCATGACTCAGCCACACAATCAGCTCCTACTCAGCCAGTTCATTAGCGCGTACTCAGCCGAGTGATCAGTGCCTACTCAGCTGCATGATAAGCACCTGTCGGCCCCTCAATCAGCGCCTACTCGGCCGCTTCATCAGCGCTTACTCAGCTGCATCATCAGAGTATATACAACCACATGTTCAGCGCATATACAGCCACGTGATCAATTTCTCTCTGCCTCTCGTTCAGCACCTGTCAGACACGCCATCAGCACCTACTCAGCTGCACGAGCAGATCCTATCAGCCACTTGAAAACACCTGTGAGCCGCTTAATCAGCGCCTATCAGCCTCTTCATCAGCACCTCTCAGCCAATTGATCAGCGCCTGCAATCCGCTTGATCAGCGCCTATAAGCCGCATGATCAGCGCCTGTCAGCCACTTAATCAGCGCCTGTCAGCCACTTGATCAGCGCCTACTGAGCTGTAGGATCCGTGCCTACTCAGCAGGGTGATCAGCACCTCTCAGCTGCTTGATCTGCGCAGACTCAGCCACACGATCAGCGCCTATGCAGTCACACAATCAGCGCTGGTCAGGCCCTTGTTTAGCGCCTACTCAGCTGCATGATCAAAGACTGTCACCCGCCTGATCAGCACCTATTAGACTCTTGACAAGCACTTGTCAGCCACTTGATCAGCACCAGTTAGCCTCTTGATCAGCGCCTACACAGCCAAGCAATCAGTTCCTACTCAACTTTACGTTCAGCGCTTCTCAGCTTCTTGATCAGCGACTACTCAGCCGTGTGATCAGCAACTGTCACCTGCTTGAAAAACACCTGTCAGCCACTTGATCAGCGCCTATCAGCCACTTGATCAGCAACTGTCAGCAGCTTTAACAGCACCTGTAATCCGCTTGATTAGCACCTTCAGCCTTTTGCACAGCGCCTATCAGCTGCACAATCAGTGCCTACTCAGCCGTGCGACCAGCGACTGTCAGACGATGGATCATCAACTCTCAGCCGCATGATCAGCACCTGTCAGAGGTTTGAACAGCGCCTGTCAGCTGCTTGATCATGAGCTACTGACCAGCACGATCAGCGACTACTCAGCCCCACAATCAGACCCTCTCAGCCGCATGATCAGCGCCAAATCAGCCACGCGATCAGCGCCTACTCAGCCACGTGATCAGCGCATACTTTCCCCAAGATCAGTGACTACTCAGCTGCATGATCAGCACCTAATCAGCCCCGCGATCAGTGCCTTGCAGCCACTTGATCAGCATTGGTCAGCCGCTTGATCACTGCCTGTAAGCTGATTGAACATCACCTGTAAGCAGCTGGATCAGCGCCTTTCAGCCACTTGATCATCGCATACAGATTGGTCAATTCAGCGCCTAATCAGCTTCACAATCAGCAACACTCAATCACTTGATCTGTGCCTACTCAACAGAACGAGCAGCGCCTACTCACCCACGCAATCAGTGCTTGTCAGCCCCTTTTTCAGCGCATACTCATCCACGTGATCTGTTCCTGTCATTTGTGCAATCTATGCCTACTCAGCCACACGATCAGCCCCAACTCAGCTGCGCGATCAACACAGACTTAACCACACAATCAGCGCCTACTCAGCTACACAATCAGTGCCTCTCAACCGCTTGATTTGTGCCTACTCAGCCACATGATCTGCTCCTACTCAACCATGTGACCAACGCTCCTCAGCTACTTGATCTGCGCCTACTCAGCCACGAGATCAGCGCCTACTCAGGTTCGTGATCAGCGCCTGACAGCCGCTTGAGAAGCACCTGTCAGACACTTGAACAGCGCATACTCAGCACTCAGGTGCTGGTCAAGCGGCTGACCAATGCAATCAAGCGGCTGACAGGTGCTGATTGCGTGGCTGAGAAGGCGCTGATCGTTCTGCTGTGTAAGCATTGATACTGCAGCTGAGTAGGTGCTGTTCAAGCTGCTGACAGACTCTGATCATGCAGCGGAGTAGTTGCTAAAGCGAAGCTGAGTAGGAGCTGATCGCGCACCTCAGAAGGCGCTGATCAAGTGGCTGAGAGGCGCTGATCAAGCGGCTGACCAATGCTGATCAAGCGGCTGACTGGCACTGATCGCAGGGCTGAATAGGTGCTGATCACTCCGCTGACAGCTGCTTACAATCGGCTGACATGCGCTGATCGCACGGCTCAGGAGGCACTGATCATGCAGCTGACAAGTGCTGTGTAAGAGGCTGACAGGTGCTAATCAAGCGGCTGACAGGTGCTGATCAGGCGGCAGAGTAGGCCCTGATCACGCAGCTGAGTAGGCGCTGATCGCGTGGCTGAGAAGCGTTGATCACGTGGTTGAGTAGGCACAGATCATGTGGCTGAGTAGGCACAAATCAAGCGGATGAGAGGCGCTGATCATGTGGCTGAGTAGGCATTGATTGTGTGGCTAAGTCTGTGTTGATCACGCGGCTGAGTTGGGGCTGATCACGTGGGTGAGTAGGCACAGATGGCACGAATGAAAGGCACTGAACTCGTGGCTGAGTATGCACTGAACAAGTAGCTGACAAGCGCTGATTGCGCGGGTGAGTACGCACTCATTGTTCAGTTGAATAGGCACAAATCAAGCAGATGAGAGGCGCTGATCGCAGGCTGAGTAGGCGCTGATCGGGCCGATCTGTACACGCTGATCAAGTGGCTGACAGGCGCTTATCCAGCGGCTGACAGGCGTTGTTCAATCGGATTTCAGGCACTGATCAAACCGCTGACAGGTGCTGATCACGTGGATGAGTAGGCACTGATCACGCAACTCACAGGAGCTGATTGTGCGGCTCACAGGCGCTGATCAAGCAGCTAAGAGGTACTGATCATGTGGTTGACAGTCACTGATTACGCGGCTCTGTAGGCACTGATTATGTGGCTGATTAGATGGTGATCAAGTGGCTGACAGTTGCTGATCATGCGGCTGACAGGTCCTGATTAAGTGGCTGATTGGAGGTGATCAAATGTCTGTCACGTGATTCTCAAGCAGCTGACAGGTGCTGATCAAGCGGCTGACCAATGCTGATCAAGAGGCTGACTGGCACTGATCGCAGGGCTGAATAGGCATTGATCGCTCCCCTGACAGATGCTTACAATCGGCTGACAGGCGCTGATTGCACGGCTGAGTAGGCACTGATTGTGCAGCTGAAAGGCGATGTGTAAGAGGCTGACAGGTGCTAATCAAGCGGCTGACAGGTGCTGATCACGCGGCTGTGTAGGCACTGATAACGTGGCTGAGTAGGTGGTGATCGTTTGGCTGAGTAGGCACTGTTAGTGCGGCTGAGAAGGTGCTGTTCAAGCAGCTGACAGGCGCTGATCAAGCGGCTGACCAATGCTGATCAAGCGGCTGACAGGCTCTGATCACGGGGATGACTATGTGCTGATCTCTCGGCTGACAGCTGCTGATCAATCTGCTGACAGGTGCTGATCTCACAGCTGAGTAGGCACTGATCATGCCTCTGACAGGCGCTGTGTAGGAGGCTGACAGTTGCTAATCAAGTGGCTCACAGCTGCTAATCACACGGCTGAGTAGGCTCTGATCACGTGGCTGAGTAGGCGCTGATCGAGCGGCTGGGTAGGCGCTGATCAAGAAGCTTACAAGCGCTGTTCAAGCGGCCAACAGGTGCTGCTCAAGCTGCTGACAGTTGCTGATCAAGTGGCTGATAGGCGCTGATCAAGTGGCTGACAGGTGTTTTTCAAGTGGCTGAGAGTTGCTGATCGCACGGGCGAGTAGGCGCTGATCAAGAGGCTGAGAAGTGCTGATCGTGAGGTTGAGTAGGGACAGATAAAGCGGTTGAGAGGTGCAGATTGCGGTGGCTGATTAGGTGCTCATCAGGCTGATCTGTATGCGCCGATCAAGTAGCTGACAGGTGCTGATCCAGCACCTGACAGGCGTTTTTCAATTGGCTTACAGGCACTGATCAAACAGCTGACAGGTGCTGATCACGTGGATGATAAGGCACTGATCGCGCCACTAACAGCACCTGATTGTGAGGCTCACAGGTGCTGATCAAGCAGCTAAGAGGTACTGATCACGTGGCTGACAGGCGCTGATCACGAGGCTGCATAGACGCTAAACAAGGCGCTGATCAAGGGGGTCACAGGTGTTTTCAAGCAGCTTATAGGCTTTGATCGTGCAGCTGAGTAGGCGCTGATGACGTGGCTCACAGCCGCTGATTGAGAGGCTGAGAGAAATTGATTGCGCGGCTGAATAGGCACTGAACATGTGGCTGTGTATACTCTGATGGTGCAGCTGAGTAGGCACTGATGAAGCGGCTGGGTAGGTGCTGATTGCGTGGTGAGTAGGTGCTGATCAAGGGGCTGACAGGGGCTATTCGTGAGGCTGAGTAGGCGCTGATCGTGCAGTTGAGTAGGGACAGATCAAGCGGTTGAGAGGCGCTGATCTCGCGGCTGATTAGGCGCTGATCAGGCTGATCTGTATGTGCTGATCAAGTAGCTGACAGGCGCTGATCCAGCGGCTGATAGGTGTTGTTCAATCGGCTTACAGGCACTGATTAAACGGCTTACAGGTGCTGATCACGTGGATGACAAGTCCTGATCGCGCCACTGAAAGTAGCTGAGTAGGCACTGATGACGTGCCTGACAGGCGCTGATCGAGAGGCTGAGAGAAATTGATCGCCTGGCTGAATAGGCGCTGAACATGTGGCTGTGTATACTCTGATGGTGCGGCTGAGTAGGCACTGATGAAGCGGCTGGGTAGGCCCTGATTGCGCGGCCAAGTAGGCATTCATCAAGGGGCTGAAAGGCGCTATTCTCACGGCTGAGTAGGCGCAGATCAAGCAGCTAAGAGGCGCTAAAATTGAGGCTGAGTAGTAGCTGATGAAGCGGCTGAGAAGCGCTGATCAAGCGGCTGACAGGTGCTTGTAAAGCGGCTGGAAGGCACTGATCACGCAGCTGAGTAGGCGCTGAACACATGGCTTAGTAGGCACTGATTGCGCGGCTGAGTAGGCACTGATTGTGCAGCTGAGTAGGCCCTCATCAAGTGGCTAAAAGGTGTTGATTAAGAGGGTGACAGGTGCTGATAACGTGGCTGAGTAGGCACTGATTGCACTAATGAGTAGGCGATAAACAAGCGGTTGAAAGGTGCTTATCGGGTGGCTGAGTAAGCGCAGATCGTGTGTCAGAGTAGGCGCTGATCAAGCGGCTGACAGGCGCTGATCAAGCGGGTGACAGACTCTGATCACATGGCTGATGAGGCCCTGATCAAGCGGCTGTCAGGCGCTGATCAATCAGCTTACCAATGCAGAACAAACAGCTGACAGGTGCTGATCACGTAGCTGAGTAGGGGCTGATCGTTCAGCTGAGTAGGTACTGTTCAAGCAGCTGACAGGCGCTGATCAAGCGGCTGACCAATTCTGATTAAGCGGCTGACAGGCGCTGTTCGTGGGGCTGACTAGGTGCTGATCGCTCGGCTGAGTAGATGCTGATTGCGGGGTAACTATGCGCTGATCGCATGGCTGTGTAGGCGCTGATCGCTTGGCTGATTCGCGCTGATCAAGCGGCTGAGAGGCACTGATTTTGCGGCTGAGTAGGTTCTGATCGTGCTGGTTAGTAGGTGATGATCATGCGGCTGACAGGTGCTGTTCAAACCGCTGACTGGTGCTGATCAAATGGCTGACAGTTGCTAATCACACAGCTTAGTATGCGCTGATCGCATGCCTGAGAGTCGCTGATCGCGTGGCTGACAGGTGCTGATCAATCGGCTGACAGGCGCTGATCCACGGCTGAGTAGGCACTGATCGTGCAGCTGACAGGCACAGTGTAAGAGGCTGACAGGTGCTAATCAAGCGGCTGACAGGTGCTGATCGAGCGGCTGAGGAGGCGCTGATCACGTGGATGAGTAGGCGCTGATCGAACGGCTGAGTAGGTGCTGATCACGCGTCTGAGTAGGCACTGATCGAGCGGCTGATTAGGAGCTGATCAAGGAGCTTACAAGCACTGATCAAGCAGCCAACAGGTGCTGCTGTCAGTTGCTGAATAAGTGGCTGATAGGCGCTGATCAAGTGGCTGACAGGTGTTTTTCAAGCGGCTGACAGTTGCTGATTGCATGGCCGAGTAGGCGCTGATCAAGACGCTGAGAAGCGCTGATCGTGAGGCTGAGTAGGAACTGATCGCTTGGCTGTGTAGGTGCTGATCCAGCGGCTAACTGGTGCTGATCAAGTGACTGACAAGTGCTTGTCAAGGGTCTAATAGGTGCTGATCAGGTGGGTGACAGACTCTGATCGCGCAGCTGAGTAGGCGTTAAACAAGGGGCTGGCCAGCGCTGATTGCTTGACTGAATATGTGCTGATCAATTGGCTGAGAGGTGCTGATGAAGCGGCTGACAGGCGCTGATCAACCGGCTCACAGGTGTTTTCAAGCGGCTGACATGCGCTGATCAAGCAGCTGACAGGCTCTGATCGTGCAGCTGAATAGGTGCTGATGACGTGGCTGACAGGCGCTGATAGAGAGGCTGAGAGAAATTGATCATGAGGCTTAATAGGTGCTGAACAGGTGGCTGTGTATACTCTGATGGTTTGGCTGAGTAAGCGCTGATGAAGCGGCTGAGTAGGCACTGATCGAGTGGCTGATTAGGTGCTGATCAAGAAGCTTACAAGAGCTGATGAAGTGGCCAACATGTGCTGCTCAAGCTGCTGACAGTTGCTGATCAAGTGCCTGATAGTCGCTGATCAAGTGGCTGTCAGGTGTTTTTCAAGTGGCTGAGAGTTGCTGATCACACGGCCGAGTAGGCGCTGATCAAGAGCCTGATCGTTTGGCTGAGTAGGTGCTGTTCAAGTGGCTGACAGGCGCTGATCACGCGGCTGACCAATGCTGATCAAGCGTCAGAGAGGCACTGATTGTGCGGCTGAATAGGCGCTGATCGTGCCAGTCATTAGGTGATGATCAAACGGCTGACAGGCGCTGTTCAAACCGCTGACAGGTGCTGATCAAGCGGCTGACAGTTGTTGATCATTCAGATGATAGGCACTGATCGCACGGCTGAGTAGGAACTGGTCGTGCGGCTGACAGGCGCTGTGGAAGAGGCTGACAGTTGCTAATCAAGCGTTTGGTAGGTGCTGATCGTGCAGCTGTGTAGGAGCTGATCACGTGGCTGAGTAGGTGCTGATCAGGCAGCTGAGTAGGCACAGATCATGTGGCTGAGTAGGCGCAAATCAAGCGGTTGAGATGTGCTGATCGTGTGGCGGAGTAGGCGCTGATTGTGTGGCTAAGTCTGTGTTGATCGCGTGGCTGACTTGGGGCTGATCGCGTGGCTGAGTAGGCACAGAATGCACGAATGACATGTACTGATAGTGTGGCTGAGTATGCGCTGATCAGGGGGCTGACAAGCGCTGATTGTGTGGATGAGTAGGCGCTGATCATGCAGTTGAGTTGGCACAGATCAAGTGGATGAGAGGCGCTGATTGCACGGGTGAGTAGGCGCTGATTGGGCCGATCTCTATGCACTGATCAAGTGGCTGACAGGCGCTGATCCAGCGGCTGACAGGCGTTGTTCAATCAGCTTTCAGATACTGATCAAACGGCTGACAGGTGCTGATCTCGTGGATGAGTAGGCGCTGATCACGCCACTGACAGGAGCTGATTGTGCGGCTCACAGGTGCTGATCAAGCAGTTAAGAGGTCTGATCATGTGGCTGTCAGGCGCTGATGACGCAGCTGTGTAGGCACTGATTATGTGGCTAATGAGACGTTGATAAAGTGGCTGACAGTTGCTGATCAAGCGGCTGACAGGTCCTGATTAAGTGGCTGGTAGGCGCTGATCAAGTGTCTGACACGTGCTTCTCAAGTGGCTGACAGGCACTGATCATGTGGCTTAGTAGGGGCTGATTGTGCTGTTCAGTAGGCGCAGACCAAGTGGCTGAAAGGCGCTGATCAAATGGCAAAGAGGCGCAGTTCAAGCAGCTGACAGGTGCTGATCACGTGGCTGAGTAGGTGCTGATCGCATACCTGAAAGGTGCTGATCACCTGGCTGAGAGGCGCTGATGGCATGGCTGAGAATGCTCTGATCAAGCGACTGACACATGCCGATCACGTGGCTGATTAGGCGCTGAACACGTGGCTGAGTAGACACTAATAGCACGGCTGAGTAGGCGCTGATTGCTCGGCTGAGGAGGTGCACATTTCGCAGCTATGTAGGCGCTGATCAATTGGCCGACAGGCACTTATTGTGCAGCTGAGTAGTCGCTGATTCCGCGGCTGAGTATGCCCTAATGAACTGGCTGAGTAGGAGCTGATTGCGTGGCTGAGTAGATGCTGATCAAGCAGCTGACAGGTGTTTGTAAATTGGCTGGAAGGCACTGATCACGCGGCTTTGTAGGCGCTGATCACGCAGCTCAGTAGGCGCTGAATGTGCGGCTGAGTAGGCGCTGATTGTGCAGCTGAGTAGGCCCTCATCAAGTGGCTAACAGGTGCTGATTAAGAGGGTGACAGGTGCTGATAACGTGGCTGAGTAGGCACTGATTGCACGACTGGGTAGGCGATCAACAAGCGTCGACAGGCGCTTATTGGTTAGCTGAGTAAGCGCTGATCATGTGTCACAGTAGGCGCTGATCAAGTGGCTGACAGGCGCTGATCAAGCTGGTGAAGGACTCTGATCACATGGCTGATTAGGCCCTGATCAAGCGCTGTCAGATGCTGATTAAAATGACAGGTGCTGATAACGTGGCTGAGTAGGCACTGATTGGGCGACTGGGTAGGCGATCAACAAGCGGTCGACAGGCGCTTATCGGGTGCCTGAGTAAGCGCTGATCGTGCGTCAGATTAGGCGCTGATCAAGTG